>JAOTRA010067974.1:0-14672 GCA_026260255.1 Pseudolaguvia tuberculata | reverse complement strand
GTTAAGTTATAATTATATCTCTAATCACTCACGCCTATTTGCTCACGCCGCCCTTATTTCTAAGCATTTTTCCAACAGGGGTGGAAAGACAAGGTGCACTGTTGAAGTATTTTCTTCCAAAGTGCGCAAATTGATGAGTTGGTCTAGATAAATACCAATCTCCCCAGTTAAGCAGGCCGGTTGAGAACTCGACACTCGCATGATGAACTCCTTACGTTTAGCAGTTAAACGTGCTAGAAAAAGAAAGAGAAATACATAAAATAAGTGCGCACCCCTTTGTGATGGTGTTCTATAAAAATACTGACTTAAAACGTAGTTATTAATTACTAACTGTGTGAACTTGAGTACTGAATTAAAATGATCATTAAAAATTTATAAATCTGTGATTCTAGTGTGAACTGATAAAAATCATTAAGAATTTAACTGAATAAGTGATTTCACAATATACATTAGAAGTAGTTCAAATAACAGTAAAGCGGTGGCATAGTGGATAGCACAGTCGCCTCACAACAAGAAGGTCCCGAGTTCGAATCCCGGGCCAGGATCTTTCTGTGCAGAGTTTGCATGTTCTCCCCGCGCTTGTCTAGCTTTCCTCCGGGTGCTCCGGTTTCCTCCCACAGTCCAAAAACATGCAGATTAGGTGGATTGGTGATTCTAGATTGTCCATGGAAGTGAATGTGTGTGTGGCTGGCGGACCCATCCAGGGTCTGCCCCGGCCTCTCGCCCTATGTGTGCTGGTATAAGCGCAGCGGACCCTCGTGACCCCGTATTAGGGAATAAGTGGGTAAGAAGATGAATGAATGAATGAATGATCTATTGGTCTAGAAGAGGGTGGGACTAACGCTTCGAGAGTATAGAAGGGGACAGATTTGTGAAGGGATTTGCGCACTCCTTTGGGAACTTGCATTGTTTGGAAAGTTTGTTCTTTTAACTTGTGCCATTTATTGTTGAAAAGATTGCCTTCTTTGGATTCTGTGAATGCTTTCTGGCTGCAATGCATTGGAGTTTTTGCTCTTCTCACCTTGGACTCAAGAATTTTCATTATTTTAAGTTTAAGTTTATTATTTTCTTTGACGATTAAATTTGGACATAGTGTAAATTGTTTTATCTTCAGTCACCCCTACTGATGAGTTCTGACATGACGCCATGAACCCGAGCTTGGAGCACTCGCCAATTTGGGTCACACCTTAAAATAACAGGTAAGCAGACACCTGTTAAACTCAAAGTCTGTGTATAGTTTATCTGTGGCCTAAGGAGAGAGGTGGCCCAGGGAGGGAGGAAAGCAGCTGACCACGGGCTATATTAATTTAGGGGTGTTTAAATTTTAATTTCTGGTGAGAAGAGTTAAAAATCTCAGAGGGTGTGTTAATTGTGTGACTGGGGGTTGGGGACTCTGATCGGAGAGTCACTGTTTTTTTGAAATAGGGATAAAGTGAAATGAGATAATGTGAAGATAAGTGAAGTGAAATACAGTATTGTATTGAGTATTGAGTGGAGCTGATGCTAGAGCAGACTTAAGCCCTAGAGTTTTGTAAACAATGAGACTTGTATCGCCTCAAGTGGCACGTCATGAGCAGGGTGGCAGACTGCATCTGTATGTGAGGAGTGACCTGGATCATCTTTGGTTAGGATGTTTTGTGTTGTTTTGTCTGTTGTGTGTTAAGTGCACTAAGTCTTTGTGTTTATTGAGTGACTAGCTTTGATAGGAGTGTTGGTGGTTGTATAAGAAGTTTTGTTTGGAAGTTGGAGTTAATTTGTAGAGCATTGGTGGATGATTGTGAGTCAGGCTAGGGAGAAGTGGAGGTAGGTACACACATACACACATATTAGCACGTGCTACACACATACGTCATAATTGCTTTAGGAGGCAGGAAAGGAGAAGCAAAAAATAATAATAAAAGGTTATTTTATTTAAAAAATGTAACGGGGTTGATTAGGAAAAGAAAATAGCATATAAATTGTGGAGTTTGACTAAATTTGACTTACAATAATAAAATATTAAAAAGTAGAGTGGCGACAACTGTGATGTGTAAACGTTATCCGTTTCCATGGTTACAGTAATCGCGCTTTAACGATGGTATAACGGAAACAATATGAACAACATAAATAGAATAGGGTAATAATTAAAACGAACGTGATTGAGTAAGCGCATAATTGAAATACTGAAATAATTAAAAATGTATACATTTGTGATGACTACAAATAAATTTAATTAGTCGTAATAACCCATACCATAGACAGCACCACGCCGCCGTAAATCACACGTCATCAATCAAGCGCCCAAACCACTATTGATTGATGCATTGAAAGTGGGAGGGGCGTAATTCAGTTCCGTATACTAAAAAATTAAAAGAATTCAGAAAAACAAATTTGTATATCCTGTACTATATCCTGTAGCTATTAGCTTCTCCATCTGGTCAAGTGAAATTTTAAATTATCTGAATTTAATAAAGACAATACATTATATAGACAGTAAAATAAATGTATTGAATATAAACCTGTCTGTGACAATTAGTGTTTAGGTTTGACAACTACTGTTGCAGTTGAACCACTAGAGCTACACTGGGAAAAGGAGCCCAGTAACATTCAAAGTAGTAGAAAAAATTAATTCATATAAAATTTAGAACAACCTATTTTACTATAAGTTATTAACTATAAAGCAAAAACACATTAAATTAGCATAACCAAGTGAAGCAAACAGAGTAAGACAAGGGTGCACCATGAGTAAAGACAGTCTGAGTTCACTCCAGTGGACATCATAATAATGAAACAAAGATGCTGAAAAAGACTATGAAAAAAATGGAAAGATCAGACTAAAGGAGAGTTGCAATGGCCTGAATGTGGAAAATTTAATGAAAAAGTGTGGGAAAAAATGATATCTAGAATAGAATGTTGGAGTGAGGCAAAGAAAGAGAAAGGAGAGAAGACAGATAAAAGGCTACAGATTAAATTTTATGGTTAGAGAAACCATAAAATGGTTTGAAACAGAAGGACAGGAAAGACAGAAAGACAAATAACTGAAAAAGAAAAGGAAGTTAAGGAATCCGCACCATCATTGGGGAAACCTGGGGATCAGAATAAACCACCATATAATGAAGGTCACGAAGTAAGACCAGTTGGACATCCTGTACTGAGCAGAATAAATGAAGAAACAGGAGAAGAAATAAGCATGGAGATTCTATCAGGAAATATTGTGGGAAAAGTGACACAGAGAACAGCAGAAAGAACTGAAACATGCCGGAAATGCCTCAAACATGCCCAGAGCTGATAAACCAAGTAACCAATCCAACTCCAGATCATCGTGATGAAGAGTGGTGGAGAGAAGGTGACCAAGTACAACAGACTTTAAAACCGGTAAGTCAAAGTACCCTTAATGAACAAACTACAGTAAAAAATACAGAAGAGCAACCAGTCTGGAGAGAGATATCACTCAATGAGGTACAACAAAGATTCAATAAAGCCCAGGTACATGACCAGAGACTAAGACAAGAGAGTGATGAAGAGGAAAGAGAAAATATAGCAGAGAATGCTAGAAGACGGATGGAAATACATGGAAGAGTAAAAATGATACCTGAAGATGGACAGGATTAAAGAAATGAAATGAAAAATATGGTATAAGAACAAAAGTCACTGGTGAACAGAGGTCAAGAGATGCTAGTTGAAATGGACAACAGGGTGCATAAGAAAATTCAGGAGTCAGAAGAATCACAATCGCAAATGCTCAGAAAAGCCACAGAGATGAGTCACAAACAACAAATGATTGAACATTTAAAAACAGAAATAAAAAAGAATCTGAGAATACAGAAAGCTGTAATAAACACATCAGCTTTCAATACTTGACAAAGTAAGAGAACTCCATGAAGAAGAAAGGAGAAAAGAAAAAGAAAAGGAGCTTGATGAAGAGCTTTAAGAAAGAGTCACTAAGCAAAGGAGTGGACGAGGTAGAGGAAGCAAAGTTCCACTTGAAAGACACATGCAAACTCGTCAAAAAAAAAGATACGAAAAAGATGGAGAGAGAAACAGAGAATGACTTTATCACACAGTATCCTCTAATAATAAAAGGATCACTATGTTCTATGGACATTTATGGATGTAACTGGTCTGATAAGCCGACTGCCTAATGTCTGTGATGGAGCTCAAAAATGGATAACGATTTGAAGAACACACTGCTGGTCATCATCTGGCTGTAGGAGATGTGAAAGCAATACTTTCCCAAGTACTGGGTAAAGCTAGAATGGCAGAGATATTTGATCAAGCTGGACACAAAGTAATGGTGGACGACCCACACCAAGATCAGTGGCCCTTGGGGATCTATAGAAATGACATCTGGAATGCACTGAGAGATGCTTACCCAACAAATGCTGATCCAGGATGAGTGGAAGAACTTAAAGTGGAATACAATGAAGGCATGGCTCAGTTTATCCTAAAGCTACAGAGTGCATGGGGAGAAGAAATGGGGTGCCACTGGAATGAAACAACTGCAAGTGAAGCATTATTCAGGTTGATGCTGAATAATGCTGCAGAGCACTGCCTAGTGAAGTTCAAGATCAACTGGAAACGGTGGCAGGGCTAAGCTCAATTACCTGGCCTACGTTTGAAGCCAATGTTATATCGAAAGAAAGAGAAAGAATCAAGAAAATCACAAAGCACAACTTAGAGAACTGACACGAAACAAACAAGAGCTACAAGACAAAAAGAAAGAAGGAGATACTAGGGCTATTATGATTCACAGAGCCTCAAGATATAACAGTTGAAGGACTCACAGTACAATCTCCCTTTAAATTATTTACCTGATGCGCCAGCAAACCTACTAGGAAGAGATGTACTCTGTAAACTAGGAGCAAAAATACATTGTCGTCCCACAGGATTATGGGTCACACTTCCAGAACCTCTTGTTCATCAATGCGTGGTTATGGAAAAAGAAAATGAACATTGCACATTTGACAAAGTATACTGGCTGGAGTTAGAAGAAAGAATAACAACAAATCTATAGAAAACATACTCAGAATGGAAGCCATGGCTTACATATATGTGACCTGACTCATGTATGATAAAGGAGGACAAGATGAAGAATATGACTGGCTCTGGACAGAGCAGACAGAAGGCCAAACATTTAACACAAAAAAACGGACATTATAGTAGGAGAACAAGGAGTGTCAGCAATAGCAGAACTGCCACCAGAAGTCAAAGACTGGTATCAAGTATAAAACGCTGCTCCACATGTCACCCTAATGATCGGGCAAGGTTTTGAATCAAAGGATTTAGTACAGATAGTTAGGGATTCAGAAAAAGTGTGAGAGTTGACACCTACAGATAACTCATACATAACACTTATCACCAGACAAAAAGTAGCTTAAGATTTCACAAGTCACAACAGAATGCATGGTAGCTACACAAGTCATGTTTAGCAGAGGAGTAGGGATTCATACAGAGACAGATATAGATGCACAATTGTCACAACAAACAGAAGAACAAGAAAGAACTGAACAAGAGAGAGTGGAAGCTTTAAGTAAAGTTCCAGAGAACTTATGGACAAAACTCCAAACAGATGTAGGGTTAGTAAAATCAGCAAGATTAGTGAAAATACAGACAAAACCAAATGTGATACTACCTTACCAGAGACAATAGACATTATCACAACAGGTGTTGCAGGGCTTTAGGCCTACAATAGAAGGGTTAGTGGAGGCAGGAGTTTTGATTCCTAATAAAATCCCTTGCAACACTCCAATTTTTCCAGTAAGAAGACCAAATTCAGACAGATGGCGCTTGGTACATGATCTAAGACCGGTAAATCAAGTAGTTGTTGCAGAAACACAGGTGGTGGTACCAGATCCACGTACACTATTGTCTAACATTCCAGATGGAACAAAATTTTAAACTGTGATAGATTTATGCTCAGCATTTTTTAGTATCCCAGTGCACTCTGAGTCACAATTTCTGTTTGCATTCACTTATGGAGGAAAACAGTACACCTACACCAGATTACCACAAGGCTACTGTGAAAGCCCATCAACTTTCAATCAAGTCTTAGCTCAAGATTTGGCTAATCTGCATATTTCAAGGTGTCTTCTGAAATACGTAGATGATCTTCTAGTATGTAGCCAGACTAAAGAACAGTGCTTACAAGATTCATTAACTGTTTAAAAACAGTGGCACTAAACGGTGTAACGCCCCGGTGATGGCAGAGAATAGAGCCGGATCCATAATGCAGTGAAGACGTGAAGGTTTATTTAAGTGGGTTGATGTGATACATAAAGTACTCAAACATACACAGAGACACGGAGACGAGACTCTAAACAAGACACGAATTACACACAATTGAGGTAAACCAAAACAATAACGAACACGATCGGAGCCAACCTTTCTAGAACATGAGATTTCACCATAACATTAAAGCCGTACATTACTTTAATCACCCATGACGCGCATACTGGCACGTCGCCTTAAATATTACATAATCTAGTTGCCAGGACGACAACGCTAAACATGTGGGTAGCGCTTCATCTGCTAATGCTGCATGGGGAGGCAGAGCCTCGTCTGCTGACGCGGGGCGAGGGGTGGAGCCACCTAACAAACGTACAAGTTAGTAAAGACAAACTTCAATTCTGCAAACAAAAAGTTGAATATTTAGGGTGAGTACTTGAAAGAACAATCCGCAAAATCTCTCCAATGCATATTGAAGCAATTGGAAATGCGCCAAAACCCCAGACCCCAGATTTTTCACTAAAAGTACAATCATTAAGAGACATGACAAAAGTGGCAGACCAGACCAAACCAACTGCTCCTCTAAATTGGACAATGGCGGGAGAGGCATCTTTTGAATTGATAAAAAGTGCACTAGCTTCAGCTCCAACGCTGGCTAGTCCAGATTACAGCAAACCGTTTCAATTATACATATCAGAAAGAAAAGGATTTGCATCAGCAATTTTGACGCAACAAAAACAACGAATGGGGAAACAACCCATTGTCTATTTCAGTACAGCATTGGATAACGTGGAGAAGGGCATGCTGTAGCAGTCGAAGCATTTGCCTATGAAAAAGCATCAACTATTACCATGGGTCATCCGGTGTTCCTGTATACATTACATCTATTGCATGCTCTATTGTCGAGTCAAAACTTTGTAATAACTAATGCCAGGCGAACACGCTATGATCTAATTCTATCAGCACCAGAATTAACAATTGAAAGGTGTACAATTAATCCTGCTGACAGAATGATGTTACCGGATGATGGAACTCCAAATGACTGCAATGAAGAGTCAGAAAAATACTTAAAAGCCAGAAAAGATCTAAGACCAGAACCAGTGGAGAATGCTAAGTATATTTTCTTTGTGGATGGTTCACTGTTGCTGAAAGTGCGGCAGTACCACAACCATGCTCCGCACAATTGGGAGAAATTAAGGCTTTAACTGAAGCCTGTAAGATAGGTGCAGGACAAAAATGCACAATTTATACTGATTCAGCTTATGCATACGGAGTCTGTAATGTATTTGGAGCGATTTGGGCACAAAGAGGGTTTTTAAGGGCAGATGGATCAACAGTAACTCATGGACCGGCAATAGCAGAACTATTAAATGCCTTGATGTTATCTAGATCTTTAGCGATTAGTAAGTGCATGGCACACAAAAATGATGATTCACGATGATTGTTCCTAGCGGTAAAACTGCTGCAGATGAGATGACTAAAAAGGCAGCTGTAGGGAACACTCATGTAATGGCATTAATACAAGAACAGGAACAAACCCCAGTACAATTAAATGTTACAATAGACGATATCAGACAATATCAAGGGACAGCAAGTCCAGAGCAAAAACAATTATTTAAGAAGCGGGGTGCAGTACTAGATCCTAACACAAGATTTTGGAGAAGTTGTGATGGATTCTGTGTAGCTCCCACTGCTCTTCTTCCAATGCTGATAAAAGATACACATGGAGTAGATGTAACAAAAGGGAGGATGCAACCAAAAATAGAAAAGAATGGTGGTCACCAAATTTAGCATCAATGATAGATAAAGTCCATAGGATTTGCAAAATTTGTGCAACACAGAAACATTTCACAGATCCAATAGGTCATATCTAACAACCACAAGGTCCATTCAAACATCTTATGATGTATTTTGTTGATATGGCAGAAAGAAAAGAGGGAAATAGATACATTTTGGTAATGGTGGATTGATTCAGTGGCTGGGTGGAAACAATTGCAACAGCAAAAAATAATGCAACAACAGTAACCAAATTTTTATGCAAGGAAGTGATTCCTAAATTTGGAATTCCTGATAAATTCATTAATTTATTCATTCATCATCTTACCTGCTTATTCCCGAATCCGGGGTCACGGGGTCTGCTGCGCCTATCCCAGCACACATGGGGTAAGAGGCGGGGGTACACCCTGGATAGGTCGCCAGTCCATCTCAGGGCAACAAATAGACAAACAACCATTCACACACATTCACTCCTATGAACAATTTAGAATCACAAATCCACCTAATCTGCATGTTTTTGGACTGTGGGAGGAAACCGGAGCACCCGGAGGAAACCCACGCAAGCGCGGGGAGAACATGCAAACTCCACACAGAAAAATCCCGGCCCAGGATTTGAACTCAGGACCTTCTTGTTGTGAGGTGAGGTGACTGTGCTATGCACTACGCCACCGCTCCGCCCTTCCTGGAAAATTAAGTTCAGATAATAGAGCACATTTTGTAAATGAAGTGATTAAAGCAATTGCAGAACACTATGCATGAAAAGACGCATGGGGTCTGTCTATCATCCCCAATCACAGGGAATGGTAGAAAGGGCAAATGGGGTTTTGAAAGAGAAAATTGCAAAATTTTGTGCAGACACAGATTTGAATTGGGTTTAAGCACTACCTTTAGCTTAAATGAAGATGTGCACAGAAACCGATCGAAACACTCTTTTAACCCCTTATGAAATGTTAACAGGTCGTCCGATGTCTTTACCATTGGTATGAGAACCCTACGACGGCCCATCATTGGAGCAACTCAAAGGTGAAATGAGTTGTTACATGCAACAACTGACCAAAATACATAGAACTTTGTATTCACAGGTCAAAGAAGCAGTGCATAGTGGACAGGTAAAAGAGGAAGCACCGTTGGTGGAACGAGGAGACTACATTTACATAAAGCTGTTCAAAAAGAAAAACTGAAAGGATCCCCGGAGGGAAAGTCCTTTCAAGGTTGTAGCTGCAAGCTCTCGAGAGTAGAAGGTAAGGAGCACTGGTACCACCTCAATCACTTTTGTCGTGCACCAATACTAGGTCAAGATCAGGACAGGCCAATACCAGTAAAAACTCAACCTGATAAAGACACTGATTCAGATAGTGACAACGATTTAGACAGGCCAGACCCCTCAAGCAGAGGAGACCACACACGAGCAAAGACGAAGCAAAAAGAGGCCAGGCATACTGCGGACAAACTGAACAAACAAGATGAAGGAGAAAACATTCAGTCTACCACCAAACAAACAGAAGATCTGGCAAAAGAAGACACACAACAAGTGACTGAACAGACATAGTAAGTGATCCGTCTGATCAACAAATTGCAGAGCCAAGTGGAATAACAATAAGACAAAGTGATAAGCTGAGTGAAACAACGACAAGTGAACTTGAGAGATTAGAAAGCCAAACATACATAACAGATCCAACACAACTAACTGTAGATTAACCTGAAGAGATTCCCAGAATTTGTCCATTGACAACAGTTAATGCAACACAGGCAGAAGATCTTTTTCCCGAATTAAAAGCTTTAGTAGAGTTGGTACCCTAAGAATGGCCCCAAACAATAGAGAATGCCCTGCAGAAAAATATTGGCCAATAGTAGTAGGAGCAGAGCTCATATATTCACTAATTCTTTGGATGGTAATTAAATTGGCTAAACATGCCCTAATACAGTCCGGCACATCAGATAAAACAGGGATATCAAATAAGACAATAAATCCTAGCCAGAATCATTTTAAAACAACACATACATACACCAAAGCAGGCGTGCTGCTGGGAGACAAAGTGCAGTTGGCACCAGCGGAGTAGAAGAATTGACTATAACAAATCATCACATATGTACAGTAAGTCTATTGACAACAGCGTATAAAGACAAGAAGATTCCTGATAATTATTCAACTTTAGTTTCATACACTGTCGAATACAAAGGACAACCTATGCCTGTGCCACCATCAGTTGCAAAAACAGGGTGGTATCATATTGATGCATGACTTAGTAGAGCAACATGGGCTTCAGATAGGCCAGAGACTGATTATGTATTGACACTAGAAATTCAGTCCCCAGACTTAGGTAAACAAAAGGATAACAAAATTAAGACTAAACATTTAATAGTGACAGGACATCAAATGAATGACACTTGTAAGACCATCCGTCCCCTATGGAACTTTGGGGTGGAAAACAACAAAACATTTAAAATTACAATTTATAACAAACAATTTAATGTAACAGTGTACCCATCACAATGGCAAGAAGGGAGGGTTTGCAACAAATTATAATGGATTTTTGGGCTAAATGTACTCCTGAAAATAAAGATGTATGCAAACCATTGACAAAATTACCGAAATAGAGAGACGACTGGCTTACTTCTAATATAGTCAGTTTAATGAATGTTACCTCAACTGATATGGTCTCCACAATGCAGAAAGCAGCAAAAATAGATACCAATCTTTATAAGAAAAGGTTACATGATTCCGCACAACAAATAACTAAAAATAGCACATGTGTAGTGTGTCATAGACGTGATCATAGACCACTAAGGGTAATGCCAACACGTAGCCTAAAATAATGTAGCAGCCCACCTTTTGATATCGATAACTTATGCCCAGCATTTTGCCTCTCCATGCCAAGTCTGATTGGAGCACAATGAATGAAAAACTATAATGCACATTTCAACCAGCTAGCACACAAAACAATGAAAATATCCACGTTCAAAAACAGCTGTGTCAGACATTTCTCTTATGCATCCAATCCCAAGGACATAGGTTTGTAGGATCTCTCCCTAATGAAGCTTGCAAAGAAATGTTGGCTAAGAGATGGCTTGCAATTCAGATTAAATCAAAATGTAATACTACCAAAGTTGAATGTCAACCAGAGTAACCAGATTACCTATACCAAGTCTAAGAGCAGGTACACTGCCCATAGCTGATGTATTTTGGTATTGTGGGGGTAAAGTAGTAATGCAAGTACTCCCGCCCCTTTGGCATTAGACATGTGCTCCAGTAGTTCTGGAAGGAAGACTTACAGTATTCCCACTAGATGACAAGAAAATTGCATCATTATTGACACCACTAACCAACATTCACCCTAAATCTAAAACCAATACTAGAGGCAAAAAAAGTGTGGAAAAAGTAGCTACATTAATTTGAGAAACAAGGAGTTTGCCAGATATTTCAGGAGGACTGTTGTACTATAGTTCCACTGAATACAGGTCCAACTGGACCTATTGACCTTCTATTGGAAAGGATGACAGCTCAAATAGATGAGATGGTTAGGAACAATGCAGACAAAGACCAAAGTTGGTTTAACTGTTTTTTCTCCTCAAGTTGGATGGCAGGTCTTGCACGAATCTGGCCGGTTTTGGCTACTATTTTAATAATTGTAGTAATATGCTCTTGTGGAATTCCATTGCTACGTGCTATAATTGTTAATATAACTCATTCAATATTTGGTAAAGATAGATACGTATGACCTTGTAGGAGGACTAAGTCTTGTACAATACAAACATTTGCAGTACGTTGTTCAATCTCACTAGCACATGCGTATGGAAATCGTGGAGGACATGCTTTTTTGTTGTCACATCATATTCAACAACAGGCAGACTTTACTGTCATTACAGTGTCCTTCTGTGGATATGAACTTTGGTCATCACAGTCCTGACTACGGAAACAGTCTCAATGTCCTGTGTACTACCCATTAGACACCTACGATGATACAGTCACTATCGTACATGCTTACATGCGTCATGAATGTCAACTATGCAAGAAAATATGGGCTGCTATGAGACAAGGCAAACATGTGCATGTTCCACTACCTTACTGGATTTACAAAGTATGGCCATCACACGCTTGGTGCTGGTAGGCTTACCAGTGGCTAACAAACTTTGCTAACACAAATCATCGGTATAGTTTTCGTTTTTCTTTTTCTTTTCCTTTTTTTTTCTCTTTTCTTGATTTAAATTGTTGAAATGTCTATGTGAATGTTATACTTTTTTACTAAGGTGACATTAGTGTGCATACTCACTGTAGCTCGAACTGCGGACAGGGTGGGAATTCTCCCTGTTTTTTTTTAACTGTGTTTTTGGTTTTCTGAGTTTTCTTTTTTCGTTTTAATTGGTTTTTGTTTTTAATTGGTTGAAATTTCTTTTTTATTGGTTTTATTTGTTTTTCATTTTCTACTTTTAACTTTTTTCTTTTTCTGATTATTTAATTTGATTATTTGGAACTCTAAAGTTCCAGACGGGGGAAATAGTGTTGGAAAAATGCTTAGAAATAAGGGTGGCATGAGCAAATAGGCATGAGCGATTAGAGACATAGAGTTTGATAAAATAACTAATCATAAACTGACTATAACATATACATATTAGGTGTGGCACTAAAATAAAGGAATGAAAGGAAACCAAATGTGATGATGGACAGACTAAAAATAGAGACAGTGTGCTATCAGAGTTCTTTCAAAACTGGATAAACTTAACTGAGTGTTAAACTAAAAAAACTAACTAAAATAAAAATACTAATACAAAAAAGACACCAGAGACACCGTAGTACTGAAAGGGAATATCTTTATTGAAAGAGCCCCATTACTAGTCAATTGGAATGATGTCTTCATCAGAGGAAGAAAAAGCAGGAGAGAAAAGGGGTGAAGGCAAGGAGATGACTGAGGGGGGTGAAGTATCGTCATCTGAAAAAAGGGGTGGTGATAGTATGGGAAGAGGACACACTGTTCAATTGTGGGAATTGTCTGCAAAGATTTTTGACTCCAGAAGGCCCAGGGTTCCCGCTATAATCAGGAGAAGGTATGTACTCGTTTTGTGTTCCGACATCACAGGTTAAGGGGAGAAGGGCAGGATCAGTCTGCACGGTGACATCACAGGTTAAGGGTGGAAAGACAAGGTGCACTGTTGAAGTATTTTCTTCCAAAGTGCGCAAATTGATGAGATGGTCTAGAAAAATAACAATCTCCCCAGTTAAGCCGGCCAGTTGAGAACGCCACACTCACATGATGAACTCTTTACGTTTAGCAGTTAAACATGCTAGAAAAAGAAAGAGAACAACATAAAATAAGTGCGTACCTTTTTGTCATGGTGTTCTATAAAAATACTGACTTAAAACTTAGTTATTAATTACTAACTGTGTGAACTTTAATTATTTACTGAATTAAAATAATCATTAAAAAATATAATTTAGTGATTCTAGTGTGAACTGATAAAAATCATTAAGAAGTGAACTGAATAAGTGATTTCATAATATAATTTAGAAGTAGTTCAAATAACAGTAAAAACATACAAAAAACATGTATAAAAGAGAAGAGTAAATTAAGTCAAAACACATTTTTCTGGGTGGTTAATATGTCCAAGTACAAAAACTGAAGAAAATTCGTCTTGGGTTGCAAACAAGCAAAGTGTGAAAAATCCGGAAGAAAGGGGACTTATATATGGGTATCGTCATTTTTTTTTTTTTTTTTTAATTACTCATATTATGCTTGGTTCTTATGAAAAATTACAGGACTGCTACCCAACAGTAAGGCCTGCATCACTAGGGTAGCCTACATCACAATTAGAAAAGAGCCGGAAATAATAGTAACTGCATCGCTAAAGGAGGAGCCTGATTGGGTAAATATGAAAATAATGGGAATTTGCCAAAACTGGATTGGATAATTTAAAAAAAATGGAAGTCCATTGGTCTAGAAGAGGGTGGGAGTAACGCTTTCTAGAGCATAAAATGGGACAGATTGGTGAAGGGATTTGCACAATCTTTTTGGAACTTGCATTGTTTAGATAGTTTGTTCTTTTAACTTGTGACATTTATTGTTTGAAAGATTGCTTTCTTTGTATTCTTTGCTTTTCTCACCTTGGATTAAAGAATATTCATTATTTTATGAATTTCTTTGACAGTTGAATTTGGACATAGCGGAAATTGGTTTATCTTCAGTCACCCCTATTGATGTGTCTGTTCAGAGGTGGGCTCTGAGTTCCAACAATATGATGGTGTTTTTATTTAATGTCCTTCAGACCAGCAAAGGGCAAAATCTTAACTTAATTTATCTTGTTACCCACTTTTTTATAATTCGGGATCACAGGGGTCTGCTGGAGCGTATGCCAGCACACCTAAGGTGAGAGGCAGTGGTCTACCCTGAACATGTCTCTTACATACTCTTTTATTCATATTTCATATTTTATTTTAAAAAGACAAGTATTTCTCTCTGTCACTTTGGGGTGTACAGATGAAGCGGCAGAACGAACTCAAACACGTAATGGTGAGAAAAGGAAAATTTATAGAAATATTAATAATCCACAAAAAAGAGAAAATAGTGCTACTAGAAAATGTAGATAAAAGGTGCAAAAAAAGTAGAGCAAGGTGAAAAAATCCATTCATTCATTCATTCATTCATTCATTCATTCATTCATTCATTCATTCATTCATTCATCTTCTTACACGCTTATTC
>JAOTRA010067959.1:0-14676 GCA_026260255.1 Pseudolaguvia tuberculata | reverse complement strand
GTGTGTGTGTGTGTGTGTGTGTGTGTGTGTGTGTGTGTGTGTGTGTGTGTGTGTGTGTGTGTGTGTGTGTATGCAAGGCTGCTGACCTGTCCTGGGTCTAACCCTGCCTTTTGCCCTAATAGGTTAATAGGTTAAAAGATGAATAAATAAAAAACCTTTATTGGTACCACCACTATCTTTATCTTCATCTTCACCATTTCATCTCTGACCGATTAATGCAACCAAAAGAACAGTAAAAAACCTTTAAAAAAGGTTCTCCTCAGAGAGAGAGATGGAGAGAGAGAGAGAGAGAGAGAGAGAGAGAGAGAGAGAGAGAGAGTGTGTGTGTGAGAGAGAGAGAGACTGGCATCTATGAATAATTCAGATGTCATATGATGAAATATAGAGAAAGCCCTGGGGTGACTAAAAGAAAAAAAAAAACAGTAATGTGTCAAACATCTTTGGTGGCCTTTACAAATGAATACCAGGATTACGAAAGATCTGAAGATGCACCGCACCGCACTGCCGAAAAATCGTTAAATAGGATGAATGAATAGAATGAATAAGCAAATTGTCTCAGCATGAAACATTACAAGTGGTGAGAAACAGCAATGAGTAACAGGGAAAGAAAACCACAGTCATCATTTATCCAAACTGTGCTTATAATACCGCACTATACTATACTACAAAATACATATTATATATATGTCTGCAAAAACATCATGTGAATATTGTGTTGATTGTGTATCAGATTGGGTTCCTTACAAGTTCCGCACACAACTAGGTCTGTACCCAGGTCCCAGAAAGTCCCATACGAAGTCCTCTGGCTTTAATGTTGCATTACATAACAAGCAAGCTCCAGATTTGCCTCTTGCTCCAAATCCATATAGAGGGAGAAAAGAGAGAGATGGAGAGCGAGGAAAGAGTAAAGGGTTATACCACCACATGTCTGATAAGATTGTAAGCACATTGTGTATAGTAACGAAAAATGAACATAGTACCACAATATTTTAAAGATTCCATTTTTGTCCGATTGCTCTACGTATAAGCATGCATGTTGGTATGATAGTGGTGATGATACAGTAGTGCTATGAGTCTCCATAAAAAGAAGTGAATCATAGATTCCATAGAGAAATCCACTAAGATGGAACAATATGAAATATATGAAAATGTTATACTTTAGGACTAATTATAGTAAGCTGTAATAAACTTGAGTATAGTGTAGTATATTGGGGGGGCGACACGGTGGCGTAGTAGTTAGCATGATTGTCTCACAACAAGAAGGTTCCAGGTTTGATTCCAGGGTCACTTGCGTGAGTTTCCTCCGGGTACTCCGGTTTTCTCCCACAGTCCAAAAACATGTACAATAGAGTGTCTAAATTGCCCATAAAAAGCCAGCCATTAGGGTGGCATGAGCCAGCGCATCCTTAATGCCGATCCCAAGCACGGATAAATCAGAGGGTTGCATTAGGAAGGGCTTCCAGTGTAAAAGCACGCAATGTCGATTGAGACGAAGAAAAAAAAGTTACACAAAACAAGACAATTTTAATATTGAATTGTATAATTTAGTTTTAACTGTAATGTATTAATTAATTCATTTATCTTCTTACCCGATTATTCCCATATTTGGGGTTAGAGCGGTCAGCTGGAGTCTATCCAAGTGCACACAGGCCGAGAGGCAAGGGGTACACACTGGACAGGTCACCAGTCCATTGCAGAGCCATACAGAACTACCACTCACACACACACTCCTTTTGGAAATTTAGAATCCCCAATCAACCTAATGTACATGTTTTTGGACTGTGGGAGGAAACCATAGTACTTGGAGGAAACCAGCACAAACGTGAGGAAAATATGGAGAACTCCACACAGAAAGACCCCTTGTCTGGGAATCGAACCACTATGGAACAGTCCATTTCAGGGCAAAACATAGACAACCATTCACACACATTCACATTCACACACATGGAACTAAGACTCCTAAGACCCCCGGCCCAGGAATCGAACCAAGGACCTTCTTGTTGTGAGGCGACCGTGCTAACCATTAACTAAGTATTGGAGGGTTAAGGGCCTTGCTCAAGCCCACCACTTCATATATATATATATATATATATATATATATACCATAACACCAGCAATATAACAATATAACACCAGCAACGATATGACAGGAAAAAAACCAGCTTTGGTCAAGCATGATCTGCAATGGTAGACTTTGTAGTCCTGCCATGATAATCAAATTATTTTCCTGTTTCCCTCTTTCGCCCTCCCTCTTTTCCTGCTCTCTCACTAATACAGTTCTTTTTGGCTTCCTGCCAGAGACACAGGCTGACTGTCAATGCTTATTCTATTAAAGGTTTGTTGAGGCAGAATGCTGGCTGGCTTGTGTCCAGCTGACATTGATCTGCACAACTGAAAAGCACCCATCCTTAGCCCACTCATTCAGCACTGTGTTGCACATCCCACATCGCGCACATTTCAAGCAATAAGTGATACAAAGTCTTGAGGATAACTAAAAGTCCTCTGAAATGTTAAAATGGTTTTGTTTCAGAAAGCTAAGGGCATAAATTACAATTTCAAGTTTCTATGTGCTCTTTGGACAAACGTGACCGTCTGTAAGACAAAGGATAGCTGTAATGGCTTAAATCGACAATCATACTGATGAATGGATTCATATTGAATGGATTAAAAGGATTAAAGGATGGATGGATGGATGGATGGATGGATGGATGGATGAATGGAAAGATTGGCTGTGCGGATAGATGCATGGAAGAATGGACAGACAGCCAGTCAGACAGACAGATAGACAGATAGACAGATGGACGGATGGATGGATGGATGGATGGATGGATGGATAATCAGAAACTAACAGATTTGTAATGTGAAACATCCAGAAATTTCATATCATTAACTTTAATTCTTTAACAGATTATGTGTGGTTTTTTTTTTGCCATTACAGCATGGTTGGACCAATGGTAGCTCTGCTCGGATAATCGGTGGCCACCTGGGGGACATTTACACTATTTTCAGCAATAAAGTGACCTTTATTTGCATCGCTACATGTCCTCCAGATCTGTTGCGCTAACTGTAAATAGGAAGGGATGACTGTGGGTGTGTGTACTTAGGGACTTTCTACCTTACAATGTATCCAGGCCTCAGTCTTTAAACACCCAGAAGATAAACAATGTTCCAGAATTAAATTTTTCAACAATAAACTAGATATTATTAAGTGAGTGTTCATTCATTCATTCATTCATTCATTCATTCATTCATTCATTCATTCATTCATCTTCTTACTCGCTTATACCCTAATTTGTGGTCACGGGGGTCTATCCCAGCTTATCCCAGTGGGGGGGTAAAGATCGCAAATCCATCGCAGGGCCACATACAAACACAAACAATTACGTACACACACATTCACTCCTATGGGAAATTTAGACTCATAAATTAACCAAATGTACATGTTCTTTGGACTGTTGGAGGAAACCGGAGTACCCATAGGAAACCCGCGCAAGCGCACGAAGAACATGCAAACTCTGCACAGAAGGATCCCCGGCCCGGGAATGAAACTCTGGACCTTCTTGTTGTAAGGCGACCATGCTAACCACTATGCCACCGCTCTGACTCGTGAGTATAATTACAAATTAATATGATGGTGGAATAATCAAAAAGTGTAAGCAGACACGTGTAATTTGTATTACACATATCTTCTACAAATTCATTTCATTTTTTATATATAATAGAAAAAACTAAATAGTGTGCTAAAAATAAAAATTAGTGAACCATGGTAACTTTTATAAACAATCTTTCTTACATTTATTTATTTTACACATCTGAGAACATGAGGATTAGGGACCTTGATTAGGGATCCACTATGAACAACATTGCCATCCAGGGAATCAAAGGAATGACCTTTTAATCAGTATCCCAATACTTCACCACTGAACTAAGGTACTTCCTATATTCCTTGTCAGTATCAAACAATTTTTATCATTAACCTTTGCCAGTTCTTGGGTGTATGATATATTTCAGGTTTTAATAGAAGCTACTGCTGCTACTCGTATATCTGGCAACTGTTATGAAATAATTGACTTTTTAAGATGCAATAAATATTTACAAATCGAAATATTTCAACAATTCCGGTTTAGTTTCATTCTTCCTTATAACCTTTACTCCACTTGCAGGAATCTGTGGTCATTTTGAGCCAAACTGCATTAATTACAGTTAGCATCCATGTAGTCTGATTAGCTTAATACTGAACAACAGAATTGGCATCAGGGCTGAAGAGCACTTTTTTGTTGAAATATCTTTAATATGCATATTTTATCTCACAGGTTTCTGGTTTTACCCAGAAAGCAACTGTAAAACTGTTACAGTGTTGGAAACTCAAGTGCAACTTTATTTCATAATCAAAAAGGCAAAGCAACTAAGACAAACTTAACAACTGGACTACAAAAAATGGAGAAAAACTTGAAACACAATTGACAGCACTACAGGGAACAACCAGACAAAGAACAAAGGAAACAACAGACTATTAATACTAAACAAAAGGAAACACATGGCACAAATAAACAGATGGCACGACAGAACTGAAAGGAATACTGAAACATACATGTAAGGAACAGCAAAACAGACAAAACAAAACACACTGTACAGATACATTAACTTGCGCCAAAATGCAGTATAATCCAACCAACCAACCAACCAACTACCCAACAAACCATTCAACCAACTCTCCAAACAATTACACAACCAACCATCCAACCAAATATCCAATACACCAACATATCAACTAGTTGTTGTTCTCCTTCTTCCTCCTCCTCTTTCAACTGCTCCTGTTAGGGGTCGCAACAGCGGATCACTCTTGTCCATACTACCCTGTCCTCCATCTGCGTCTTTCACCCCAACTACCTGCATATCTTCCCTCACCACATCCATAAATCTCCTCCTTGGTCTTCCAATTTTCCTCCTGCCCGGCACCTCCATCCTCAGCATTCCTCTACCTTTATACTACATGTCTCTCCTCTGCACATGTCCAAACCTCAACCTGTACACCCCATTAACTAACCAACCAAATGTTGAATCAGCCAACTGTTATTATTTTAAAATTACCATGCTTAGTGTGTTTCTGTGTCATGTTTTCTGACTTAGGTTTTGTTATTAATCCTGTTATTAATTGATTGAATTTATTTGTTCTTTTTAAATTTGCAAACCTTTCAAACTTTACGAAAATATAGTCATTTCTTCATAATGAAAGTGTAGATAACTTTACGATAACATCTTTAATGTTTGTTAAGTGTGTTGCCAGTAAATGAGCACTCTTACCTAAACATTCACTCATGTTATTCATTCATTCATCTTCTAACCCGCTTATTAATTCGGGGTCATAGGGGTCTTCTAGATCGCATATATAGGGGGATAGGATCAGCGCATATATGGGGAGAGGACAGGTCACCAGTCCATTGCAGGGCCACCCACAAACACACTCCTACATCATATTTAGAGTCACTAACATAATGTACATGGTTTTGGGCTGTGAGAAGAAACTGGAGGAAACCCATACAAGACCTCGGAGAACAGTAAGACCCCTTGCCTGAAAATCAAACCACTGTAGCGCCCTCATACACAAACAGTATTACCTCAAAGTTACTTAGTCACTAGGAAATACAATCATTTTATTAAAGCTGACCCTGCATTCGCAGACAGGACTAAGAACAGATGAAAGACAGGTACAATCAGTCAGCCAACCAAAAAAAAAAGGTTTATTTTACAATCATGCAACTTTAAACGGATTGGCCACCTGACCTTTGTCTGATCTAACTATCAAAAGAAATTCTGCTCACTTTCTCACACCCACACACTAAAGTGAGACTCTAACGGGACCACTTCTACCGGATACACAAAACAGGCCGATTTAATTTTAATGACATGATTAATTATAATGACGTATACCAACATACATTATTATTTCAAGGCATTCATTCATTCATTCATTCATTCATTCATCTTCTTACCAGCTTATTCCCTAAGTCAGGGTCACAGGGCACACATAGATGAACAACCACACACACACACGCACACGCGCACACTTTCACTCCTATGGGCAATTTAGAATCACTATTTAACCTAATGTGCATGTTTTTGGACTGTGAGATGAAACCAGCGTACCTGGAGGAAGTCCACGTAAGCGGGGAGAACATGCAAACTTCGCACAGAAAGATCCAGGAATCGAACCCGAGACCTTCTTGTTGTGAGGCAACCATGCTAACCTTTATGTATTTCAAGGTATTAAAAATGGTTAAAAAAAAAATAATTATACATTAAATATTATTATTTTAGTATTAATATGTATATTTGATCACTGGCCATTTGCATTGCATCATTACAGTTTTACACACAATCTAATAATTAGCCAATGGCATTCCGTCACCTGATGTTGGCCTTATCAAATTTGGCGTGTTCACAAACTGGCAAGAAAAGTAAAAGACTGTCAGCAAGTCGAGAGTAATCGGTTTCTGGGAAAAAAAAGAATTCCGAGCATTGCTGTGAGGTCACTGCATCAATTTAATCAAATTATTTTTATCACCTCGTGCATCTAAAAAAGAAATTCAAACAAGCCGAAAGCCTGACGAGGCATTCCTTCTCTTGACGCAGGAGGAGGTCAATGCTTTATGGATGACAGGTAATCTAATTTCTATGCAAATCTGAAACTCCTTTCCATGGATATTTAAAAATAGAATTCACTAAGAAAAATTGATATACATTAAACAGCTGGCACTAATCCCATCTCCCGACACTAATGTGTTCTCTAGTATCTGATATCAAAACAAAACTGCCAGAGTTTTTACCTCCTAAGCTACAAGGTGGAGCCTCCATCCAACATTCTAAACATAAGTGGGAATCTTTTTCATTTTTATTTTGTCATTTATCTTCTAACATGCTTTTTCCCTAATTCTGGATCACGGGACTCTGCTGGAGCTTATCCCAGTGCACATAGGGTGAAAGGCAGTGCTACACCATGGACAGGCTGCCAGTCCATGGCTGGGTGACAATTTGCAATTATTGACAATTGACAAATAAAAATAGAAGGCAGACTTGTAAACTTACACTATATATTCCAGTAGTTACAGAATCACACTTATCATTAGAGCATTTGACAGATACCCTTATCCAGAGCGACTTACAACTGAGCAATTGGTGGTTAAGGGTCTTGCTCAGGGGCCCACAGTTGTGGCTTGGTGGTGCTGAGAATCAAACCCCGGTCTTTCTGGTAATAGTCCAACTCCTTAACCACCAAGGCACCACTTCCCACTTATCATTTGATTGTAACAATGCAAAAATGATCCAGATTTAGGTTGGGAGCTGTCAGTAATATTAGTGGTGGAGAGGTCGGTATGAGCATGTTAGACATCATACACCAAATAGCAGTCTATATAGCTTGTTGTTGATAGGAAAGTTGGAAAATATTCTAGCTGCCAGAAAGTATATAATTACTCATAAATATTAATAAAAATAAATTAAATGTAATTAGTCTATACAAATACAGGGAACAAAAAAACAAAATGTTTCATTTTCTTTTCTAGTATGTAGAAGTGACATAGGACCGTGTGGCACAGTGGCATATGGTTAGCACGGTTGCTTCACAACAAGAAGGTCCCGAGTTTGAATCCCAGTGGATGTGGGGTTCCAAAACATTCAATCCAAAAATTTATGAGTCGAAATTACCTATAGGAGTCAATGTGTGTGGGTATCTTCTATGTGTGGCTCGGTGATGGACTGGTTAACTGTCCAGGATGAACTCCTGCCTCTCACCCTATGTGCGTTCGGTAGACTCCAGCAGACCCCCGTGACCCAGAGATAGTGAATAAGCAGGTAAGAAGATGAATGAATGAATTTTATAGGGTAATTTACATTTATTTTATCTGTTTAATCCCATTAGGTAGTTAAAGGTAATTGGTATTACACAGGGGTACAGCAATGGCAACAGACCACTTTCCTCCTTGAACGAACTACAGAGACAGAAGGTCACATTATATAACAGATTTCGGAGGATAATATACACATCGGCTTACCCTAACCGGACACTTAAAGATCAGTATAATATTAATTGGGATGTCTGATGTGTATATAAACTACATAATATATATCGACCACTCTTTTGGCCTGTGTTATTTTTTGTAAGAACAAAGAAACACCAACACTTAGTTTAATACAATAACAAGATATATTTTATATATTATATATTTATCATAAATCGTTTTACTGGTCATACAAATATCCTCATATGTTAAATCTTTTATTTAGAAAAAAAAGACTTTCTTCCCAAAGAAAGGCTTGGGTCAGTTAGAGCCTTGCTATTGGCTGGACGACATGTTAAGTACCGTAAATCTAGCCTGAAATATTTATACATGCTTTGTAAAATCAAACAAAATAAAGTGTAAAAATATTGTTGTTTTAAAAGTTTTGGAATTTGCTTAAACTCTAATTGAGTCATTAGCCTATATTAATGGTTCAGTTATTAGTATATATATATTTATATAATAGCAGTTTTTATAGCAAAGAAAAGTATATTTCTATTTAATTTTTAAAAAATGGAATAGATATAAAGTAAATGTTTTCTTCATACAAAGATAAAAGGAAAGTCATACAAAATAAAAGGATTTTGTAAAAAAAAAATAAATAAATAAAAATACAATACAGTTACTTACAAAAAAAATCATTTGAGTACATTAAAAAAGTCCCCAAGCATGACCCATGCCAACCATCTCCTTTTATTCTGAAGGCTACGTAAGGTTCACATCACATACCTGGGTCTTCCTTACCAAGAACTTTGCGTATCTGTTTTTCAGCTATTCGAACTATTATTTCAAGGTCCATAGCTGTGCCCTTTCTTTGACTGTGCAACTACTATATCCAACCACCACCAACACAGTCCCTTGTTTATGCTATTTTCCCCTCCCAGCTTCTTATCAAGACTAAAAATATACCTTTGGGACACATATATAAGGAAAAAGTAGAATGATAAGTATTCGTTTTAACACAAATACTTTTAAAAGAAGGAAAAAACGCTGTAAATGTTCTATAGATAATATTTCTCTGGCCTTTTAAAGATATTCTATAAATACATGTTTTTTTAATACAATGCAGAAAGAAAGAAAAAAACAATTATTCATTCATTCATCTTCGTACTTGCTTATTCCCTCATTTGGCATCACAGAGGTCTGCTGGATCCAATCCCAGTGCACATAGGGCACATAGGGCAGGGGTACACCCTGAACAAGTCGCCAGTCCATCAGGTTTTCTTCTTATTTTGTTTTTCCTGTGTTCTTTTTTAATGTTCTTGTTCACTTTCTTGTTGCTTGTGTCTGTTTGTTTATGTCCAGGCTAGCTAGCTAGCTTAGCTCTTTCTTATATTCTGTCCTATCATTGTCAGGTTTCTTTCTTAGTTTGTTGGTTTCTAAATAAATCTTGCCTTTGCATCCAACTTCGTTCATAAATAGCATCATTATCAGTTACAAAACATCTCATTTTTAAGAAATAACTGAAGAAAATCCAAGCACAGGAAAACCTCTAGGAACCAAACAAGGACCTTCTTGCTGCGAGTCAACAGTAAGCCATTGTGCTGCATATAAAGAAAATATTCACATTAATTCTGTGGAACCGCATTCATGTCAGTTACTAAGTCTGAAATGGTGCAATTAGTAAAGGAGCCTTCAATCCTGAACACCTACTTTGATTTATGAAGCTTATCACCCTGTCAGCAGGATACTTCAAAAGGGTCAAGTGGTTTTTTGAAGACCTGCGTCTCTGGTGGACAGGTCTAAACTGAGACCTTTCACCACTCGCTCGGACAAATCTCATGCTCAAGTGGGCAGCGTACTCCAAGATTATTCCTTAGTTCTTTGGATAATGTAAAAGTGTTTGAGTTATTATAAAGGCATGTGCTTTGAGGTTAAGCAGTAAAAGTTCATGTTATTAACCAAGTAAAGAAAGCACATTAAAGGTTATACCATTATAATAAGCTTATAATTAAGCTGTTACTATAAAACATACAATGAAATTATTAATAAAAACATTTACACTCATGGCATTTGGCAGACGTTCTTAATTAGACCATCTTAAATGTATCTCTTTTATACATCTAAGCAATTACGGAGCCTTTTTGAGGGGCCCAGAGGTAGTTTGGTGGTGCTGGAAATTAAACTCATATCCATTAGCTGTCCACTAGCTTAACTACTGTGCTACCACCACCCCACTATTATTGTCAGTTGTTAAAGACTATTAAACAACACCAACTGACCAATCTTTGTAAGTAGAGTCATTTGTTCTTCCAACGCTTGTCTTGGGTTGCCAGGTCATGTGAGCACTATAAATACATGTTACAGTCATTTTTTTGTACAGTTGATTTATTTTTATAGAATAATTTATAAGAGTATATATTTGCTAGTTCGATTCCCGGGTCGGGGATCTTTCTGTGCGGCATGTTCTCCCCGCGCTTGCGCTGGTTTCCTCCGGCTACTCCGGTTTCCTCCCATTGTCCAAAAACATGTACATTAGGTTGATTGATGAGTCAAATTTGCCCATAAGAGTGAATGTGTGCGTGAGTGGTTGTTTGTCTATGTGTGGCCCTCTAATGGACTGGCAAACTGTCTAGGGCGCAACCCTGCCTCTCGCCCTATGGGCGCTGGGATAGGCTCCAGTGGACCCTTGTGACCCCGAATTAGAGTCTAGATTAAGTCTAGATTAAATACCCATTTATTTAGTCAGGCATTTCAGTGTTAGTAATCTTTAGATAAAGGAGCAGATCCGGAGGACACATAGATATTGAGTATTATGATTATCTGATACTGTTTGGATGCTGTCCTCCAGACTCTCACAGATCACTCAGTGGTTTTCGGTGATGATCTGGTTGCCTTACATTTCAGGGATCCCTCATGTCTGTGCCTCCCTCTGGTTCTAATTTTAGTTAGACTGTGCTAGTTAGTTTGGCCGGAGTCCTTTCCTGCACTGAAATCTATCAGTATATTATAACCTCAATACATTTATACAATATATAACCATTTTTTCTCCACCACCAACGCAACACCCCCTCCCCCCCGAATGTGGAACGTTGTATATCAGCTTGATCATCACATTCCCGTGATGACTTCGGACGTCGACCGCATTTCCAGCCAACCAGCACTGTTTCACTCACACATACACACTCGTACATTAAATTCTGTTCAACCAAAATGAGAATGGAGAATTTGTGCCCTGTTGAGTCTGGTTCCTCTCAAGTTTTTTTTTTAATCCCACTCTAGGGAGGTTTTCCATGCCACTGTCGCCCCCCGCGCTCATCAGGGACAAACTAATCATTCATCTGTTTATCATTCATTCTGTAAAGCTGCTTTGAGGTAATGACTATTGTAAAAAGCGCTATACAAATAAAACTGAATTGAATTGAATTTGCTTTGTACATGCTGTATCTCAGAACAAGAAAATACATTCTGTGTGAGGTTTGCATGTTCTCCCTGTGCTGGTGTGGTTTTACTCCAGGTCCTCCGGTTTCCTCATACAATCCAAAAACATGTATTGCCAAGTAAATCTGCTTCAAGTAAATCTGTCAGAACTGTGTTTGTCCAATGGAGGAAAAGAGAACATAAATTTCTTTCTCTTCCTTCGGTTTTTATAAACACTCGAGCAAAATGGTAATTTAGCAGAACACAAGGCGGAAAAAATAATGGGATAATAATGACTTATCTGATCTCTGAGAAATATAAATACAAACACATGTACTTAAAGAAGATTTGAGATGGTGCACAAATGTTCAGGGAGCAAATTTAACCCTTTAAAAACAATTTAAGAAAGAAAGCTGAACATTTTTTATTAACAAACCAAATTAAGCATGCAATATATACATAAAGTTGTGGTATTGCTTATATAAATGTATATACACTGTGTATTTACGTATGTTTTTATTGAACTGATAAACCCCTTTGAAGTGCGTAAATGATTAGTCAAGGTCAAATCTATTCTAGCTAATTCAATAATAGTTTTATGTATATTGTTGCCTTACAGTTCCCTCACAGTTTCCATACATACATTCATTCAGTCATTCATTAATTCATTATATAATCTGCTCTACATGAGTACTTTTGTCTTGAAAACCCATTTGTATGAGTGTCTTCCTCTGCTGAAGAACACAGCTGGAGTTATGCTTGTAACAGCGTTGGTGATACATTCCTTTAGCTCATTTATATTTATTAAATGGGGTAGAATCTGGGGATCAGGACTTTTTGCCATTTATTTTTAACTTCAATAAAAACCCAGCATGTGATAATTGAGCTCAGGGGCTTTGTGCTCAGGGTCTTTGTCATGCTTGTGCATAGTCATGTTACCTACCTTACTATCTTATGAGGATTAACTGATAAGCCAGCAAGATCTCCATTTACACGTTTAGCTTTTTTTCTAATTTCTTATAGGAAAATCTCAAGATTATTTAGGAAGGACATCACACGTCCACATTTGCATGGTCAAGCACTAGTTTTTCCCCTGGTCTAAAATATCCTGTATACTGCGGTACTATTTTTGAGAAGTAACCCAAAAGCTAGACTAGTAAGGCCAGGAGCAACATTTGAACACTATTTGTAATTCTAACTTACTTAACTTATGTATAGGGTAGAACACCGTTAAAGCACATCTTAAGAAATTTATATTTACTATTTCAGTAATGCATGATTATGAAAAAATCTATGTATATTTACTGAATATTGATAAAGCAACACAGGACAAAAATCATATGATGCAAAGTCATACACATAAGTCATACACTTTCATGTTCTGATTGGAGATTTTTACCCCAATTTTGACCATTTCTGGAAAGGTTATACCATTTCCTATTGACTTAAATTTATTCATTAATTCATCTTCTATCCCGCTTACTCT
Source organism: Pseudolaguvia tuberculata (assembly GCA_026260255.1). Taxonomy (NCBI): domain Eukaryota; kingdom Metazoa; phylum Chordata; class Actinopteri; order Siluriformes; family Sisoridae; genus Pseudolaguvia; species Pseudolaguvia tuberculata. The sequence continues at coordinate 1,773 of JAOTRA010067959.1, read as the reverse complement.
CTATCTCTGGATCACGGGGGACTGCTGTAGCCTATCCCAGTCCAGATAGGGCAAAAGGCAAGATGAAGTACATCCTGGACAGTTCGCCAGTCCATCGCAGTTTATGAAGATATTTTTGAACTGCGAGGGAAATCTGGGCTACCTGGGGTAAACCCATACAAGTGCTGGGAGAACATGCAAACTCCCACAGAAAGTCCCCTGGCCTGGGAATGGAATCTGGGACCAGCTTCCTGTGAGGTAACATTGCTAAACACGACACCACAATACCCCTCTTGACTTAACTTTATGAATAAAATATAAAACTGAATATACAAAATTATTCAGATGAAACAGATTTGTTAATATTAGCTTATATTTATGTCTTTAATATTGATAAGACAGATAGGAAGGTGGAAAAAAAGACATGCCACGAGATCAGGAAACATCAAAATTCTGTTATACAATAGTATTAACTCATCAAACAGAAGCAACATCATAAAATACAAACTTTTTTCACGGCTATTCTGTCAATCTAGATTTTTACCCCAAACTCTTATATAATGTTATATAATGCCATAAACATACAAAAACTCTTCTATGGTAATTTTATTGGTTTTAATTGGTTTCGAAAGAAAGGAAGTCCGGAAGAAAGGGTAAAAGGAAGTTTGGAAGAAGGAAGAAAGTTTGGAATTTTGCAAGAGGAAGGTTTGCGAGTTCAATTCAAATCACAGCACTACGTCCTACAATAAGCACTATTCTATCTTTGCTGCACTCTATATGGCCGAGAGGGCCGACAGGGCAAGGGGTACAACTTGGACAGGTCAGTAGTCCATCTCAGCACCACACATAGGCAACCACACACACACACTCACTCCTACGGGCAATGTACATGTTTTTGGAGAAAACTGGAGTACCAGGAGAAAACCCACTCTAGCTCAGTAAGATTACGCAAACTTCGCACAGTTACAGTTACAATTTGGCATTTGGCGGATGCTCTTATACAGAGCAACTTACATTTGGTCTCTTTCTTACAACTGAGAAATTTTGGGTTAAGGGCCTTGCTCAAGGGCCCACAGTGATAGCTTGGTGGAGGTAGAAATTAATCTTTCTAACCGATCTTTCTGTTATTAGTCCAACACCTTAACCACTAGGCTACCACTTCCCACAGAAAGACCCCTTGCCCGGGAATCTCTTTTTTGCTGTGAAGCGACCATGGTAACCTCTACACCACCACACTGCCTGAAGACTTTAACTTATTCAATGCTGGACAGAGGCTTAATATTATCTGCACTAAACTTTGCTTGTAATAAACTGAAACAGTGACATCATCATGAAGAAACAAAAAACTGAACAATATCCTGCTAAAACTAAGCAAACCCTGACAACCACACTCCGGGAGAACATTAGACACGTTCTTCATTTTTTTCCTTTCCTCTATAGTTCCTTCAGGGGTCACCACAGCAAATCATCTGCTTTCCTCTAGCCCTATACTCAGCATCCTGTTCACTCACACCCATTAACTCTATGTATTAATTTATCAAATGCCCTCTCTTTGGTCTTCCTCTTTCCCTCCATTTTCCATACACATGTTCATTCATTCATTCATTCATTCATTCATTCACTTCTTACCCATTTATTCCTTCACTCTGGGTCACGGAGGTATGCTGGAGCCTATCCCAGCGCAGGGGTACATCCTGGACTCATAGGGCACATATAGACGAACAGCCACTCACACACACACACACACACACACACACACACACACACACACACACACACACACACACACACACA
>JAOTRA010067923.1:0-14680 GCA_026260255.1 Pseudolaguvia tuberculata | reverse complement strand
ATGTCCAGCAAAGCTTATAAATAAACTTCAGTTAGTTCAGAACACAGCAGCGAGAGTCCTTACTAGGACCAAGAGATTCAAACATATCATCCCTGTTCTATCCACACTGCATTGGCTCCCGGTGAGATTCCGTAGAGATTTTAAAATATTACTTTTAACATATAAAGCTCTAAATGGTCTCGTACCATTACGATAGGCCACACCCACTTCATTCAAAGGATGCGGGCTGTCTATCAGTACCACATGTAAATAAAGGTACAGCAGGGGGCAGAGCGCTTTCATATGATGCCCCAAAGGTATGGAACCCGTTTATGTCCAAGAATCAGGCACAGTCTTAGTTTTGCCTGAGTCCTTTCCTGCACTGAACTCTCAGTGTTTCACAATCTTACTACCATTTATACAGTACATAAACATTTTCTATCTCATCCCACTTCTTCTGTCGAGATGTATGTGCCACCCCACCCCACTGGATCTGGAGCGTCGTATATCGGCATGTTCGTCACATTCCTGCGATTACTTCAGACCTAGCCACATTTCCAGCCATCCAGAACTGTTTACACACAGACACATTTATACATACACAATTTCGGCTTCAGCCCAAATAAGGATGGGTTCCCTGTTGAGTCTGGATCCTCTCAAGGTTTCTTCCTAATCCCACTCTAGGGAGTGCTCATCATAGACAAACTATCAGAATTATTATTCATTCTGTAAAGCTGCTTTGAGGCAATAACAATTGTAATTGTGATAATAATTGTTTCACCTGAGGTGATATCCAGTGTATGGGTTAACTATACCTGCATAGATTCCTTAAGAACAAAGCATATAATAAGCGTATTGGTATACCAATGGTGTAAAATATATTTTATTTTCTGCTTCAAGTAAAATCATTTGAGTTTTATAGTACTTTTACAAGAGCTAAAAGCTCTCCAACTTTTGTCTCAGACTCATAAAACAGTTCAGGAACATTCACAGGTAATTACAGTGCTACGAGTAGAAAGCGAGAAGGAGGGCAAAAGTGCTGTTTTATAAAGTTCGGAGTTTGGGATTTGGCCCTGAGTCTTTATTTGTCATTCATCAAAACAGAAGCTGCAAAATACTGCAAAAATGTTGTGACATTAAGGTAGAATACTGCTTTGGATTGAACTGATAAAAGATAAAAGATTCAACTGGTAAAACATCCATAAATAAGAGTCCCTACGTAAATAAAACATGGTAATAATTTAGGTTTGACTTGGTTCTACACATCATCATCATCATCATCATCATCATCATACTCCTATGCACATGTCTGATACCTGGATAAAGAGAAATGTTAAGCAAATCCCAACATGTTTTGCTTGTATGCCCTCACAACATAGAGTGTGTGATGGAGACTCAGTGATAAGCTGAAGTTTTTTAATAGAAAAAAATAGAAAGGACCGGTACCTACCATTAGGACTCTCTTCATCTATGGCAACTATGGTGGCTGGTGGACCTGCTCTAGAAAGCTTGCAGTCTGGAATAAAGGAAAATCACAGATTATACATTTTAGAGGCTAAGCAACTTGTGTAATATGAAAATGTTTTTTGTTCATAGGCACCAGACAAATTCATTTCAGATGGTTTTCAGGGAAGACTGAGTTGCGTGCATTTAACAGAGGCAATTCCTCCCAATCGCCAAATGAGGGAGCCCGAGTTCTGATGGACTGACTCTCAGTTCCAGGTTAGAGCACGAGTAGCTTAGCTCATTGCGAAGTATTGTTTTGTCCAGTCTTACATTACCGAGCGTTTGATCTGTGTCTAGTCTTTATGTTAATCAATCTATTGCCTGTCTAGTGTTGATGGGTTTGCCTGCCATTTTTGAATTCTGTTTCTATCTCTGGATTACGCTGGTTTTTGAATAAACGTTCAAGTGCTGCAATTTCTGGATAAGTTACTGTATTATGGATTCATCTAACAATCCATCGTTAAAGTGCAATTGTTCCTCACAAGTTTGTTCTTAGCAAATCAGAAAGTTTTTGTTTATTTTTCAACTCATGTGATTTGACATCGCAATGTAAGTCATGCCTTTTATTGTCATTTCCTAATCCGATTAACACAAATGGTTGAATTTTATGAATGAATTTGAATTAACATGACTCATTAATTACTGATGATAAACCCTGATTAAAGTAAAATTCACTGATTTATAGTTCATTTGTTTCATTCTTTAACAGCAGTAATGATAATGATATATCACCATTAACTAAAATTCTGCATGACTAACATACAACCCTCTACCCCAAGCATAATTAGGTCTAGCATCATTTACTACTAGGGCATCTTACGCCTGTGTTTTTCTCATTACTGAGTGTAAAACAGATGAAGATAACAGAAAAGGGAAAAGAAGAAGGGAAAAAAAATCTTACCCTCATACTGCCAGTCTATAAGCAGCAACACAGCCATCAGAGAGACAAGAGGGAAAAGGAAAGAGAAAAAAGTGACCCAATAGAACATGATTTGAACACTTTTTGTTTGATCTGTTGAAGATCCATAAAATTTACCTTCATCTGATTACAGACTGATACAGATTTGGTGGTGAAATCAAAAAACGTATATAAGACTATAATTAATTGTGTCCAGCTGCTATGTGATACAATAAAATGTCTGTAGAATGTTATTGCATTGCGTATTTAAAGATAATTAATACTAATTGTTGCATCTTTTACAGTTTAGTCTAAAGCAAAGCAATAAAGGATGATTTTTTTCCAATAAAGGAAAACATACTAATGTAAAAGTCATTAGGAGCAGAAAATCCGGTTGTGATTTGGAATTCATGACTCCTTGTAGTAGTTCGGTAGAGCAATTGGTTGATGAATTAAAAGCATGTTGAACAAAAATTATTTAGTGGATTCATTGTTAATGAACCCAACACATACAGTTAATTTGAAATCCATTGCCTAGTGTAATGTTTTCCATTAGATAAGAATCATCGCCACATCACAGTGCAATAACTTTATGATTTTGAATGATCGGAAACACATTGTGTCATTTTTTTCGGATTTCACAGAACAACGACAACATTGTCTCCATTGTGTGGTTCTCTTCTCTTTGCACAGCCACACATGCTTGTTTATACATTATACAGCCAAAAGTGTCTGAGCACCCTACCATCACACACTAGAATAAATGTTGCAGAAAAGCAGAAATACCCTTGATGAAGACATAGTGTGTTATGATTAGTATAAAACAATATACCTTGCACAAACCCAACTTAATGCTAACTTGCTATTACAAAAAGAAGACTGTCTTTATATATTAGCATATACAACCCTTCCACCATCCTCTTTCCTCAGTACATCATCTTTCCCTAACACCTACGTTAGGTCTGTCTCCTGTGTATCGCTATCAACATCAGTGCAGAGGATGTGAGGAGAAAGTTCAGTTGCCTTTGCCCCTGTTCGGCTGCAGACCCTGATGCCCGAGGATAGTCAGAGATTTTGCTACTCAGCTATGTGCAGTTTTTCAGCACATATTAAACTTGAGTTTAAGCACAATGATTATGGATAAAAAAATGTCTGGTTCTGGCTCAAAAATCATATAACCAAGAAAACAATAACTACAAGCCTAGGGCTCTGAACTTACAAATCATACAGTAGTAGGAGACTATGGTATTACAATAGACGGCGTTATCATCTTCCTGATGAACAGAGTTGACAGAGGCAACACTGTGGGGATGTTTGTTCTCCAGTGCTTTCAAGCCTAGACTGCTAGCACTGTTCACTATCATTTCTTATCTAAATTATTAACTACCTCACAGTTTGACCCCATGTAAGGCTACAGAACATCATCGGACAGTTCTACCTCCCTTTCTGTTTACACTATATATATATATATATATATATATCAGGCCTCAGATACTACTCGCAGTCTTGCCTCCTGTAAAAGTTTTCCAATGGCTCTGCTCTAGTAGGTTGTATTAGGAGAGTTTAGAGGATTTAGTATAAGCAGTGGTGGCTCAAACGGTTATGATGCTGCATTGGGGTTTAAACCCCACCATAAAAAAGTATTGCCACTCGAGTAACATTCGTAACCCATACTGCTACAGGAGTGCGAATTGACATAGCTAATCATGCACTTTCTAAGCCGGAATAAACAAACAAACTAATTTCATTGTGCTTTCGAGTAGATGTGACTCCGTTACATTATAAAAGTTTGTGGAGAAGAACTTTGTGAAATCATGTGAAAGCAACTCAACGTCCGTACAGACAACAAGTACTGCAAAAGAAAGGTCATGATGTTTAACAATCAGCTTTATTTTTATGTATAAACTTAAAAAAAAAAAAAAGTATTTTATTTTATTCATGCTGTTGAACATCAAATGGATGACTCCTGTCATCAGGGGAGCCTCACCTGTCATCATGGAAATATAAAATTAAAAATAAATTCAATGGTTATATTTATTCAGTGTTAAAGTTCTTTTTCATTTGACTTCACAATTTTTGGAATTGTTTTTCAAAAGTTAAATTTTCACATTTACCGTTAAAATACTAAGAAGAGACGAGCGCTCAGCGCTGAGCCTCACCGTGGGATTTCACAATCACTGTCCCTCTGTATGTTGCTAGTAAAATGTTCCAACACTTTTACTAAATGAATTAAATGTATTAAGTTCAGCTGGTGTATATAACGCACAGTGTTTATTTTTTTATTATCAACAACTGTATGTGTGTAACTTATTTTTGTGCTGAGCGGGTGAGGAATGCAGTTCTCCTGCATCATGGCAGGGGGCAATAGTGATCCTAGGGATTCACAGAGAGACTTTTAAAAGTTAAAAAAGATAAAGAAAACTTTTACAAACAAGTTATTGATGCTTTTATTCAAAAGGAGCGGTGCACAGATATCATTTATAAATAAAGATCAGACGATAATAAAATTTTTTAGATCAAAGTTATTTTTTTCTATGCTACAACAAAACACGTAAAATGTTGCCAATCAGATGTTGAATAAGCTCCTCTATAGGTTTTATATATTTGTATATATTTATATATTTGACTGTGATGTCAGTGCCTCACCAGACTATAACCTCACCGCACGTCAATGTATTGCAGCCATATGCTAAAATAATTTCAAGTTTGAGCTTTATTTTCTCAATAATGTACACACGGTACAACATATTGACAGAATTGTTGAAATTTTTGCTGATTTGTTGATTTGCTGAGACAGAATTTAAAAATAGAAAAATCCAGCTATCACCTTTTTTTTAACAATTTGTTTGTAAATGACTGTGTCAAATAACTATTTGATCACTTGATTAAAAAAAATAATAACATTTGGTACAGAAGCCTTTGTTAACAATTGCAAAGTCAAACATAGTTCATCTTCTTTGCACTCATTACAGGAAGGATTTTGGCCCACATACAGATCTTCTCTAAATCTGTCAGGTTTCAGCTCCCTCCAAAGACTTTCTATTGGATTTATGTCTGGAGACTGGCTAGGCCACTCTAGAACCTTGATATGCTTCTTACGGAGCCACTCCTAAGTTTTCCTGGCTGTGTGCTTTGGGTCATTGTCATGTTGGAAGACCCAGCCATGACCCATCTTTAATGCTCTGACTGAGGGAAGGAGGTTTTTGCTCAATATCTCACAATACATGGCCCCATTCATCCTCTCCTTAATACAGTGCAGTCGTCCTGTCCCCTGTGTAGTGACACAACCCCAGAGCATGATGCTTCCAGCCCCATGCTTCACGGTAGGTTTGGTATTTGGGATGATACTCATTATTCTTCTTCCTCCAAACACCGCAATTGGAGTTAAGACCAAAAAGACTTTGGTCTCATCTGACCACAGGGCTTACTCCAATGTCTCTCCAATTGGATCGTCCCTGGCAAACTGACGGGTTTTGACATGGGTATGCATGATTTTATACCATGAAGTCTTACTTTATTACTGATAGTAGCCTTGGAAATGGTGGTCCCAGCTCTCTTCACTGCCTTGATTAGCTCCTCCCATGTAGTTTTGGGCTGATTCTTCACTATTCTTAGCATTATATTCCTTTTAGTTAAATAGTACGCAATTGCGGGCGGCGCGGTGGCCTAGTGGTTAGCACGGTCGCCTCACAACAATAAGGTTCCGAGTTCGAGTCCCGGTCCAGGGATATTTCAGTGCGGAGTTTGCATGGGTTCCCCCGCGCTTGCATGGGTTTCCTCCGGAAACTCCGGTTTCCTCCCACAGTCCAAAAACATGCAGATTAGGTTGATTGGTGATTCTAAACTGTCCATAGCAGTTAATGTGTGTGTGAATGGTTGTTTGTCTAGGTGTTGCCCTGCAATCAACAGGTGAACCCCTGCCTCTCGCCCTATGTAAGCTGGGACAGGCACCAGCAGACCCGGGTGACCCCGAATTAGGGAATAAGCGGGTAACAAGATGAATGAATAATTTCTAGTGCCATGTCCAAATTGCAATTTCTCTTGCGCCATCATACAGTATGTATGTGTATGTTTATGCTCCAGACTCTCTGGGGGCCACAAGTTTCAGAAGTTTCATTTTGTGTTCTGTTAACATAATGTTATCAATTATCATTTAGAAATAGAAAATAGATTGTTGACATAAAATCAGAAAAAGTATTTCCAAACAGTAAATTAGTCAGTTCCAGAATTATCAGAATACTAAACATATGGATGGATGGTTGGCTGAGTCAATGGACGAGTGGGATGATGAATAGATAGAAGGATGAATATAGAGAGAGTAGACAGACAAATTGCCACAAAAATGCACCATGACGTCTTCAGAATGATTTGATAAACATGCTCTTTTATGCTAGGACGGCGTGAAAGAGAAAGAAAGAGAATGAAAGAGTGAGAGAGAGAGAGAGAGAGAGAGAGAGAGAGAGAGAGCGCTTGCATGGGGCTGCATTTCTGAGCATGGAGAAATTTGGTTTCAGGTCACTCTCATCCTCTTCTGTTTCTATCTCTGCTACATTTCTGCCACTTTTCATTAGGGTCAACAGGTTTGAGGCAATCTCCGCACAACTGGATTCAACCCTTCTGTAAGTCTCAAGTTCAGGATGGCACAAATAACCTAGCTGTTTATTGCAAGAGTATTCTAGTTAAATTCTCATATACAAAGCTTATATCTCTTATATCCCTGTCTTCAGTCTGCTGCTCATGAATTAGAGATTACTAGTACGCATCTCATGTTACATTAAAGGATCGGATTGATAGCAACTGGCCCATTGTTTACATGCTGTTTTCAGTTCCTAGACTGAACTGTAATTCATTAAATCATACTTTAAGACCCAGGGAAATTAAGGAGAATTTGTAATCTATACTGTTGGCTAATTTGATAGTTAATTTAGTTTAACCTTAGTGCTTATGTGGCTTTAGCATCGTTCTTCTTCTTCTTCTTCTTCTTCTTCTTCTTCTTATCCTTTCAGCTGCTCCCGTTAGGGGTCGACACAGCGGATCGCTCCACACTGCCCTGTCCTCTACATGTGCCTCTTTCACCCCAACTACCTGCATATCTTCACTCACCACATCCATAAACCTCCTCTTTGGTCTTCCTCTTTTCCTCCTGCCCGCCACCTCCATCCTCAACATTCTCCTACCAATATACTGCATGTCCCTCCTCTGCACATGTCCAAACCATCTCAACCTGTCCTCTTTCACCTTGTCTCCAAAACATCCTACAAATTAGCATGGATATTGTTCTAAACAACAGTCTCCAGATTTACACAATAAAAAAACACCCATGTTAGTGGCAGTTTCGTGAGTATAGGATTAGAGAAGCATCGTATATGGGAAGTGGTAGCCTAGTGGTTAAGGTGTTGGACTAATATCAGGAAGAGCGGGGTTCGATTCCCACCTCCACCAAGCAACCACTGTGGGACCTTGAGCAAGGCCCTTAACCCACAATTGCTCAGTTGTAAAAAAGAGACCAAAATGTAAGTCGCTCTGGATAAGAACGTCTACCAAATGCTGAACTGTAACTGTATATTAATATATTGTGCAACATATACATTGCAGCACAGTAAAATCATATTCCAGCCTGTTAGGAATTCGGGGTCATAGCACAGGACTAGACGTAACATATTCTCTTCAGCTACAGTGTTATAATGTTAAAACCCTAGCAATAAGCCACCAATATTGTCTTCATTGTATCCTAAACATTGAGAATTGACGAACAGCTAAAAATCATGGGTTCAATAGCATTGTTACTTGTTACTGAGATTTCAGCAAACTGGTTAATGTCTACCACTCATCGTTCTGCTCCATTGGATCCATTACTTAAATTCCATTGAGGTTTTCATTTGATTGTAATCATCTCAGAACTGTTACTCTAATGCCTACGCCAAACTCTCTGCAGCGTATTCCTCAAAACATGCTGAAAATGTGCCACTCATATAAGGACTGGTTTCCTTTTATGTTTGTTTCCTCTTAAGTATACTTGACAACTCCATTCATCTTCCATAGCATAACACTGCAACCAGGCATTCATTAACTAGATCTAGTTTAAAGCTTGAGAATCTTTAATGATTCCTGCTTATTATGCATCTTGAACTATCAGACAAAGCAGAAACAGAGGCCGCTTTTAAAATTTTGCCTCAGGGTAAATTGTGCAAGCAGATTCATCTTTATCCAGTCTCATATACTATAAACTACTATAGATTTTCCTTAAAAAGAAGTTAAATTTCAAAAAGAAAATACTGTGTATTTACTGTGTATTCAATATAATATCATTGGCCTTTTTTAAAGCAAATGGTAACCTTTGCGGCTGTAAATAGATAAGAAATTGAAAACTTTTAGCGTATATTTAAATACATACTTTTATTGTTACTTAAATATTTATTGAAAAATTTCACTTTTGCTTCGATATATTTGGTATTGTTACTCCATTATCAACTGGATCTATAATTAATTGATATGAATCTCAATTAAAAAATCTCTCAAGACTTTACGATGCATGCTATGTGCAACAAAACAAACCAAAAAAATAAAAACAAGAATTCCAGCTCACAGATTTTCAAACGATTGTATTGTGTGATGTCTTCTTTAACGCTCACAATCATAATCTCCAAGATGAACTTATTGCCCGAGGGTTACGTGAACACTTACAGGAGGTCATGGACCTAGCCAGGCAAATCAACACAGCAGGAGCTACAACTTCATCGACTGTAGGGAGCCTCCCATGCAGGTGACCCACACGGATCTCCTTAGAGGAACAGCTTCATTGTCACAAGGAACGACTGGGTTAAGAACACCATACTGGAGTCCATCATCCTTTTGACTGCAGTCTGCCGCCAACAGGGCCATGGCGCCTTCCTCTAAGGAAGATTTCCGATACCTCTCCAAAGTTATGTCATTTCAAAGTCCTGGAGTGACTTAGCCAGTCTCCAGATTTCAACTCCATAGAAAATCTTTGGATGGAGTTGAATGTCTGTGTTGTCCAGGGACAGCCCTAAAACATCACTGCTATACAGACAAAAGGGTATATGAAAAGTATTGAGATGAACTTTTGTTACTGACCAAATAGTTATTTTCCAACATAATTTGCAAAGAAATTCTTTCAAAATTAATGTGATTTTCTGGATTTTTTTTTTCTCATTTTATCTCTCATAGTTGAGGTATACCTCTGATGAAAATGTCAGGCCTCTCTTACCCTTTTAAGTGGGAGAACTTGCACAATTGGTGGCAGAATACTAAATACTTTTCTACGTCACTGTTTGTGAAGAAGTAGCTTTGGGTTTTGAACTACTGCTCAATTTAAGGTCCACCGGTTGACCCTTGAGCAACAGTCCTTAACCATTAAATGCTTATAAAAAAAATTTAACTTTTTAAATCTATTAAATTCCAGAAATGTAAATCTATCAAAATGTATGCATCCAAATTTGAGTCAACAAATTGGAAGGTGTCCTGAGATGGACTGGTGATGCGTCCAGGGTATACGCCTGCCTCTTGCCCTATGTGTGCTGGGATAGGCGCAGCAGACCCCCGTGACCCCGGATTCGGGAATAAGCGGGTAAGAAGATGAATGAATGAATGGAATTGGAAGGTAACCGTCTAAGGTAGGGCATATAAACTTGGCTCCCCAAGGTATTGAAATGCTTCCTGCTAGATCACAGATTTAAAGCATGTGTGGAATCAGACCAATAAGAAAGCAACATGTCAGAAGCACACTATGTCATGAGAGGGGTGATGTAAAGGACCGGGATGCACAATTCATCAAATACTAACTAAACCATTTATAAGGACTATCTGAAAATGACTTTCAAATGACATATAACTTCCTACAAGATAAGATAAAATAAAAAAATATATTCAAGAAAAAAATCTTCCACACTCATTAGCTTGAAGCTCTGTTGCTGCAGTGAGAAGTGGTTGAATGGAAATGGAAATGAGATGAGCAAAGTGAATGGATATTGTTAATGTTCATACAAATGAGTAACAGGAATCCAACCTAAACTCAATGAAATGATTCAACCCATAACACAGATTTCCAGACAGCTTAACATGCTACACTTATTCCACAGCCGAGATTGATCTCTTTTTTTCAAACTCATCCTTATATATTTCAAATATGGGCTTCCATAGCAGTTTGGAGAGGAACCACCTAGTGATATGATCACAAACATTTGGCAATATAGTGTAGGTTCTAAAAATGACAGATTCCAATAATCCTAAAAATACATAATATCACTGCCAGGTTAAGTATAAAGCAGGTTTTGCTAGTCTACATTTATAAATAAAATAAAAAATAATTAAAACCAATGATCCAATTCAGTTTACGTCTTGTCCAACACATAATGTATTAGGATTTGTACTTTTATAGCCATAAAACTATTTATTCTTTTATTGTAGAACAGCTGAAAAATAAAACCTAGGACACATGCCTATGACGGTGTTTAACCATATGATAATCTCTCCATAATCTTTCTGCAATGTGGGAACACATTATGGGCAGAAAAAGATGGATGTATTGCATTGCAGGTGCAACAGATTGTATTTGATTTATTTACATTTAATATACATTGTTTTTAATAAATGCTCTGTTCATATTTATTATCTACAATGATGAATGTTGATGGAAAAAATGGGGAAGGGGATGATAGAATATGCTAGAACCATCAGTATTATTATTAACTATACAAAAAAAGTTAATAGTATTTTAACATTAAAAAACTTTAAACCACAGCAAAATGTATTTCTGTGGCATTTTAGCAATATTTTGTTAAAGATTGTGTAGGCACTTTCTCTGAGAACAATACTTCTACAATACCCTTGTCTTAAATATGAGCTTCAGACTGAAACCCTGGCTGATTTGTGTCCTCTCAACAAAGCAGGCATGGTACAGTTTCTTGATACAAGTGCACACTAGTGGTTGGGTTCAACAACCTTTCCTTCTACCTTTCACTCCTATTAAGGCAAAAAGTTAAAAGGGTGCTTCTGCTTTTTTTTTTCCTTTTACAGTATATTTATATGAATGTGACAGCATCTAAGCCAATTTCCACAAATGATGGTTGTTTTGAAGCCGAGTGAAAGAAGTGAAAGAGAGAGAGAGAGAGAAAGAGAGAGAGAGAGAGAGAGAGAGAGAGAGAGAGGTAGCAGAGTAACATTTCAGTACTTTAATAGTAAACTTATGAGTTCAGTGTGCATGGTAAGACTTAATTGTAATATTCAGACATGTTGCGTGTTTGATATTGATATTGATATTAGATAAAAAATAGATGGATTTTTTTTAAAACGAAATGCTGCAAAAAAAAATGTAAAGAACATTTCCAGTTTTCTTAAATATCAGCTTTTGGCAGATTGATTATTGTGTTTCTGACCCGTTTGTCTGTAACCACAATTCTGATTTATGCTTAACCTTTTGGATTTCTAATTTTAATAAACCTGCACACATGGTTCCTAACCTGAGTTCATCTTCTCCTTCTTTTTGGATAACACTAAACTCTGATTTTATTATAATTCTCTGATTTTTATATTTTGGAATCCTGTGTGAAAATTAAATGTGTACACAATGAAGTGTTGGCATCCAAAAGGAAAACTGTGATTATAAAGTGCTGGATAATGAAAGGTATCCTGTTGAAGTAAATAAAGTTTGCAGTAATTAATGTACGGTGGCGTAGTGGATAGCATAGTCGCCTCACAATAAGAAGGTCCCGGGTTCGAATCCCGGGCCGAGATCTTTCTGTGCGGAGTTTGCATGTTCTCCCAGCGCTTGCGTGGGTTTCCTCCAGATGCTCCGGTTTCCTCCCACAGTCCAAAAACATGTAGATGAGGTGGATGGGTGATTGTAAATTGTCCATAGGAATGAATGTGTGTGTGAACGGTTGTTTGTCTATGTGATAGGCGTAGAAGACCCCCGTGACCCCGGATTCGGGAATAAGCTGGTAAGAAGATGAATGAATGAATGAATGAATGAATGTTGCTAAGTTTAAATAAACATTATAAAATAGTAAATAAAATATGATATAAGCAAATGTATAAAATACTAATAAATAGTAAACTAGTGCACATTATATTCATAAACTATATCCAATGTCAACAATGTGCTGCATTTAAATAAATGTATGTTCCTTTTGTCACATTAGCTACACCAGTTTGTTTTATCTTGAAGGTTCTACATCTCCATTTCAATGATTAGAAAAATCTGACTGATGCAATTACAACAGAGCATGTTCTTGTTTGAGTTTCCTGTCAGGCTTTCTCAGACATTCTGAGTATTATTATCTACTCGATGCTTAAAGCACAATATTATTTAAAAGAACAAATTCGTTAATATGCTAATTCATTAAATAATATTACTAGCAGTCATATTGTAATGATACACAACCCTATCCCTGGAGGTTGCCCGGTGGGGTCAGGACTCACCATGCCACATCTGACTTTTCTGAGTCCGGAGGGCTGAACAGGAATTCCTTGTCTTGATTAGCGTTTTGCTTTTTTTTTTTTTTTTTATTTTTTTTTTTTTGAGTCTGTATTCTAGGAATGCCTGGGAGCGTTACTAGAGGGAGGAGGTACTGTCATGCTTCCCTTCTGTCACGGACGCCATGCCTCCGTTTCTGGTCCGGCACACGGCAAAACGCCGGTTTTGATTGTTTTCGGATCATCACTTATGTTAAGAGTATTTATGTCATGCATGTGTTTTGTTCTCACCTCATGTCTAGTTCTGGCTTTTTCTGCCATTTGTTGCAATGTAATTGACATTAAAACTTTGTCTTAACCGCCAGTCTGCATTTGGGTGCATTTGGTCATGTCTAACTTCACGTCTCCCATTCTGCCCTGTGACAATTTAGATGTTTCTAGTGCATTGGACCATGTCCAGTATCATTATATACAGGATATGCAGTACATACATTTAAGATGTCACTTCCATCCAAGAACCCAAACCCAATTTAAAACAAAAGAAACAGATGGCTGCTAATTAACAGCATTATATCATATCAACAAAAATGAGATCCAAGCAATTAGGCAGTAATTACTTTGTACCACATTGGTGCTTGAAAACACTTTTAAAGTTTGGGTTAATGAATCCTATTCATTAAAATGGATAGCTATTATTAGCCAATATGCTAACTTACACTAAGCTTATCAATATCACATTCGATTGATTGACCCAATTATTTGTAAAGACTTACTTACTCAGTAGGGTTTAGTTCATTATCTCACAATGGATTAGTGGTTAGAGTTAAATAACGTACAAAGATTAAAACAAAATCAATTGTTCCCTATATTTAATGATCCAATAAAAAATGTTTTGGCATGTTGAAATAGAGAGGCTTTAAAAAGAATCAAAAGCTAAGATAAAATTAATGTAAATATTAAAATAAATTCATACACTGAGCTAAAATCCCAGTTACGACTTATCTTAAAAGAACAGAAAATGAGCAGTCTTGAAGCATTTTTTTTCCCATCCACAGACTGAACAGAGGTGACGAATAAGACTATATCTATTTGGCTTGGCCGCAGTGAGGATTGAATCCAGATCCTGCAATCAACAACCAAAATCTTTAACCTTTTTAAGCCACTACAGCTTTATGAATGAAATGGCAGTGTACTGGTAAAAAAAGGTGAAGCTGTGGTTATGGTGAACTATTCAATCCCCTACTTTTGGCTGCGACTACAATTCTACAACATTTGGGAGAACCAGGTATTATCCTGGCAAAATATGACTTAATAATAATAGTCATAATAGTCTTAATATTTTAAGAGTAATATGATGGCTTTATTATTAGACTTTATTTTGTCTGGATTTATTCATGTTTACTAGGGAGAAGAATGTAAGGCTTGTGTTATGTGTACTAATTGGTGTAGTTCAGCAAACACAAAGAATGAGGACTTTCATCAGACAATTGTGAAATAACACTTTCATTTATTCATTCATCTTCTTACCCGCTTACGTCCTAATTCGGGTTCACGGGGGTCTGCTGGTGCCTATTCCAGCGCACTTTGGGCAGTAGTGTATACCGCTTTCATTTTTAAAATGTTGCCAAGTTAGGGCGGCATGGTGGTATGATGGTTAGCACGGTCGCCTCACAACAAGAAGGTCCCGGGATCGAATACAGGGCCGGGATCTTTCTGTGCGGAGTTTGTATGTTCTCCTTGCGCTTGCGTGGGTTTCCTCTGGGTAATCCGGTTTCCTCCCACATTACAAAAACATGTAGATTAGGTGGATTGGTGATTGTAAATTGTCCATAGGAGTGAATGTGTGTGTGAATGGTTGTTTGT
>JAOTRA010067912.1:0-14683 GCA_026260255.1 Pseudolaguvia tuberculata | reverse complement strand
TTGACTACTCTTTGGATTGTTGTTTGGATTTGTTTGCCTTCCCACTCCCTCTCCCAAAATAAACCTGTTGATACCATCTCTCTGCATTATGGATTCTACTCATTTGCCTACAGCCACCCAGTTACAATAATTACTAAAACCTATAGTTATTAAACGTTTCAAAGTTGTAAAATGTTTCAGATGTCAAAACAATTAACGCAAGTAAATGAAACATAAATAAAACAACTAATAGGTCATTTAGAATCTTCCACTGTCTAACTGAGGCTACTCTGGCATAATTAGCCATGTTTACTGATCTTATGATCTGTGGCATATAAAATAATACAGGTTGGGGAAAATTAGTATTCTAACACTTAAAAATATTTTTTAATGCAAAAGTGTACAAGAGACAGAGAAAAAGAGACAGAGAGAGATATAGAAAGTCTGCTGCCATTTGCTGATTTCTCCTCGACTTTGACTTTTTGTATGTCAGAACAACTTCATATCATTAGTATTAGATTATAAAGTGTTTCCTGCCTTGCCACAGGGTAAAGGGAATTAAAATTATCTATACATGATGAATTAAATTGCCTTTTGAGCTACGAGGATAGCTTACTTACTAAATTAATCTCATTTATCTCAATTTTGCCAATATTTCAAATAAATTAATAAACGTTCCATAAGATATGCATTTGTTGTTCATTTTGTGCTTTAGTACTGTATATTGATGGGTGCATCTGTGTTAAGCAGCAAAACATTTGTCAGAACGGGAGGGGGGAGCAGGATCGGGGATAAGGAGCGCACCCAAATGCAGGATTGGTGGGTTTAAGTAGTCCATTTTATTAATAATAAAAATGAAAAAAAAAAAAAAAAAAACAAGAACAAGGTTTAAATTACAATGAACCAAAAGACTAGACTCACACTTATCCACATAACATCAAAAGTAACGTTCAAATAATAATCTGCCTTAAATAACGCCTTAAATAACACACCATCGCCCAGCTACTTGATCGCATCCCCAATCAGTGGCCGATGGTGGTTAGTGACGTGGAAGTGGCAGGGCATGACAGGTACCTTATTAATTGATGTTTTGAATTGAATATTGAATATTGAACTAAACCTGTGTGTACAGTACAAAGGTCGGTGCTAAGAACGTAGAGTAGTTTAATGAGTAGTGTATTCAATAGCTGCTGTCGTAATTAGACAGACTTTATATTAAATTATACAGTATTCAACGGCTGCTGATATAAATCTTTCTTAACAAAAATCTGCTTCAGTGATCATGACAATTCGATTATCAAAGAGCTGTGCTACAGATTTTTGCACAGATTCGATTTTTTCTATAGCTGTTTATATTGTTGTTTAAAATATTGCCAGTATAAGATTTCCAGCATGAACTGATCACAAGCTTAAGTCACTTAAGAAACAACAGATAATTAATGAGCGGTTCATGATTAATGAGTGACTGGGTGATGAGGATGAAGAAAAAAATGTAATAATTTGTTAGAGACTGCAATTTCAGGGTGTGGGTGAGGAACTGGAGTCATGGGTGGTGGGACTAATGTCCCCTCTAATTTTTCATGTGTCTGGGCATACACACAAGCTTCCTGTGCACAACGAGGACCACTGTGAGCAACATCAGGTGTGCACGCAGTGGCAACACACTAGTATCCCACTTGTTCAAAACCTTGGAAGTTACATGGCTTATTAGAAAAAAATCAAATTACAGCAGTTACAGTTTCACATACACTCTTATCCAGAGCGACTTACATTAGGTCTCTTTTTTACAACGGAGCAATTGGGGGTTAAGGGTCTTGCTCAAGGGCCCACAGTGGTTGCTTGGTCAAGGTGGGATTTGAACCACTGCCCTTCTGGTATAAGTCCAACACCTTAACCACTAGGCTACCACTTCCCAGCACCAATTTTCATTACTTTTAGTTTACTTTTATGACTGATTTGTCCCACTTAAAATGAAAAAGACAAAAATGAGATGTGTAATATGTTATGTGTCAGGTCTGAGGTCTGGCCTAAGTGAGGTCCTGTTCTGGAAGAAAGGATATATATACACCTTTCAGACAGAACATTTTGTTCACATTAAAACATTGACATTTTGCATCATGACATGTGCTGTTGCTTGTGATTCAGTATAAATTCTTATAAAAATAAAAGTTTTTATTAGCATTTTTGATACCCATAAATTATCTAGTAGTAACAGCATTTAATATTTAATATTCATAAAAATCTCAATAAATGTCTCAAGAATATGCATAAATCTAACTTAAATGTTAGTTTTTCATGTCTTCCTTTTTTCGGCACGTATAGGCAGCACACATATGCAAGCACTGTCAATGCTATGATTGGCTGCCTACTGTAAATGAATATAATCGTATCATTGGATGGACACTTGTCACCCACTGAGTTAAAATCCTAAATGGTACAGAAAAAATACTTTTTATTTAATCAATTAAATTAGGTAAAATATTTAATATTTTTTAATGAATTTTATTTTATGCCCTGCATAAATTTTATTGTGCGCTGAGAATGTTCAAGCAGTGCGCAAGCGCTCAACTTAGAGGGATTATAGGGTGAGGTAAACCTTTTCAGCGAAATCAAATATGTATCAACAGCACCTTTAAATGTGATTTATTCAGACATAACTGTTCACACTGCTGTCAGATTGCAAAATATCTAATCAGTGTTTCAGCTAAAAAGGGTGTTCTCATTCCTGGCAAATGAACAGATTTTTTTACTCTGATCTGTTTTTATTATGACAGGGTACAGCAAAAAACATATTTTGTTATATTACAGTCATTTGCTAAAATCATTACAGTGTGACAGTAATGAGGTGCAGTAGGAATGTCGCACTGGTTTAAGGTGAAGATGGGATTGCATCAAGGATTGAGGCCAGACAGCAGTCTCCTTTTTTTCCTCATTAATGTACACACAGCACCCTATATTGACAGAAAAACACAGAATTGCTGACATTTTTGCTGATTTGTTAAAAATTAAAAACTGAATTATCAAATGGTCCTAACTATTCAGACACTTTGCTGTGACACTCATTTAGCTCAAGGTGCTGTCCATTTCCTCTGATCATTCTTGAGATGTTTCTACACCTTCATTTGAGTCCAGCTGTGTTTGCTTATACTGATTGGATTTTATTAGGAAAGTCACACACCTGTCTATATAAGACCTTACAGTTCACTGTGCAAGTCAGAGCAAATGAGAATCATGATGTCAAAGGAACTGCCTGAAGAGCTCAAAGACAGAATTGTGGCAATGGACAAATCTGGCCAAGGTTGCAAAAAATTCTGCTGCACATAATATTCCTAAAAGCACAGTGGCCTCCATAATCCTTTAATAAAAGATTGACTAGAGCTGGTTGTCTAGCCAAACTGAGCTATAATATGAGCTGAGATCCTTGGTGAGAGAGGTAAAGAAGAACCCAACGATCACTGTGGCTGAGCTCCAGAGATGCAGTTGGGTTGTAAAAAGTTAACCATCTCTGCAGCCCTTCACCAGTCCGGGCTTTATGGCTTTTCCATGGCACGACGGAAGCTTCTCCTGAAATACCTGACTCCAAGATGGTGATAAATGAGATTCTCTGGTCTGATGAGACCAAGATAGAACTTATTTTTTTTCTTAATTGTAAGTGATGTGTGGAGAAAACTAGGCACTGTTCATCACCTGTCCAATACAGTCCCAGCAGTGAAGTGGAGTGGTGACAGCATCATACTGTGGAGGTATTTTTCAGCTGCAGGGCCAGGATGATTGGCTGCAATCGAGGGAAGTACAGGGATATCCTGGATGAAAACCTTCTCCAGAGTGCTCAGGACCTCAGAAATGGGCCAAAGGTTTACGTTCCAACAAGACAATGACACTAAGCACAAAGCTAAAATAACAAAGGTGTGGCTTCACAACAACTCAGTGAATGTTCTTGAATGGGCCAACCAGAGCCCTGACTTAAATCCAATTGAGCATCTCTAGAGAGACCTAAAAATGGCTGTTTACCATCCAACCTGACAGAGGTGGAGAGAATCTGCAAGGATCAATGGCAGAGGATCCCCAAATCCAGGTGGAAAAACTTATTTCCCCAAAATACTCATGGCTATTTTACAAACCCTGTTTTAAAAAAGAATAAAAATTCAGAATAAAATATAGATAAATTAAATGTTGAAAGTGAGACAATTTGAAATTCAAATGTCATGCCAACTATTGGCTCATTTTGGATTTCATGAGACATGAAATTCATGTACATATAAGATTCCAGACATGTACATATAAGAATCAGCTGGAGGAACAATTTGCAACTTATTAGGTGAATTGGCAACATGATTGGGTATAAAAAGAGCCTGTCAGGGTGGCAGTGACTTTCAGAAGACAAGATGGGCAGAGGATCAATCCTCACAACGCTGCGGAAAAAAATATTGACACAATATCAGAAAGGAGTTTCTCAGACAAAAAAAAGTTAGACGTTATAATCATCGACAGTGCATACTATCATCCAAAGAGTCAGATAATCTTGAACAATCTGTGTGTAAGGGTCAAGGCCAGAAAACCCTTAGATGGCACTACATCACATACAGGAATGCTATTGTAATAAAAAATTATGGGCTCAGGAATATTTCCAGAAAACATTGTTGGTGAACACAAACCACCATGCTGTTTGCCATTGCCGGCTAAAACTCTACAGGCCAAAAAAGATGCCATATCTAAACATGATACGTATGCTGTGGAATGGACTGTGTAAAAGTAGAAAACTGTTCTATGATCAGGCGAATCAATTTGGCGAATTCTTGGCAAAATTAACATTCGGACTAAAGAGGCTAAGATGGCTGCATAGTGTAAGGATCCAGGTACTGAAATAGCCAGTCTGCAGTCAAGATCTTTCACCCATAGAAAATATATGGCGCATCATAAAGAGGAAGATGAGACAGAGAAGACTGAAGAAGATTGATGAACAACTAGAAGCCTGTATTAGACAAGAATGTGACAACATTCCTTTTCCTAAACTTGAGCAACTCAAGTCTCCTCAGTTTCCAGACATTTACAGTTTGATATAAAAAGAAAAGGGGATTCCACACAGTAGTAAACATGATCTTCTTCCAATTTTTTGAGATGTGTTGATAACATGAAATTTAAAATCAACATATTTTTCCTTAAAAATTTTAAATAATTGATATGTTGTATACAGAAATGTTTTGGCTAGTGAGGAGAACTATCCTCACTATCATTGAGATTAGGAAAATCCTCTGAAATGAGTAAATCTGATAGCTTTCATGAAGATTTATTAATGTGCTGAAAAGAGGCAGGGAGACGGTAAATACTGAACATCAGGAATTGATCGCACAGTGGTGACTGCAGTATCATATACACACCATTATACTCTAAAAAGTTTTATGCAATGACCAATTCAAGCCTGCTTCACAACAATGGCAGAAACCTGCTTCGCAACAATGACCATGCACAACATCACTGTCCCCAATCGGTGTACAATGCTATATTTTTCCACGGTCTCAATGCAATGATGGATCTGCGACTGATCACAATGCACATGTTGCTTAGCCTTCAGGCTATTGCACGGACACAGGATTTTAGCCAAAATTGCAGTGGCCTCATGTAGAATACCTCTGACAGATGGCTGAAGCTGAGACATCAGACTCAGGAGCCATAAGATGACTGTTCTGCACTGCAGAGACAGGCAAGCACGCATCTCTTGTGAGTCAAAACATATTCCCAGATATTTTGCAGACAGACCCGGTTCAAGGAATGAGCTAGGATAAGCCAGTTGTCCAAGTAATTGCGGGTGTGCATGCCTGGAGGACCTAGTTAAGCAAATTGTAAGCCCTCTCACCGTTAGCGGTATACACCTTATCAGCTAAGTGAGTTGTGGCTTTGCATGGCTTAGAAGGCAGGTTGCCACTAGCACCAAGGGTAGTCAATGAAGATGGGCACAGGTAGATGGCAACAGCCTCCACCACTGGAGGCATACAGAGATACCCCCAGGACTCTGCATAGTTATATAAAGTCACTAGAGGGAATCACATGCCTATTATTTATTTGCATACGGGCAGCATTTGTCCAAACTGATGGTCTGGAGTGACCAAATTATCTTCAGAGGAAAAGTGAACGGTGGTATTTCCCATAGAGAAAGCTAAGCAATGTCGAGTAAAGCTTGAAAGGAAACTATCGGGCGATACGGGTAGAAAAATGTCACCCAAAAGTTCCCACCCAATTAATAGTTTTGTTTTTAGTATAAACCGATATATGTCAAGGACCTTTATATGCCCCTCCTCCTGTCAAGCATGAGTGATGATTCACCCATGCAGAGCTGAATTTTATGTGATCAATCAACAACAGTATGGAAACTAACTGCCTCAGCTGGATTCTGCTTGGGTTTTGATCTATTCCTTTCAGAGAGAAAACGCAGCCTCTGATCTCATGCTATGTTCTGACCTTTTCGAATAATTGTTGTAGAGGAGAGATTAAAAACACTGCAACAATTTGCCTGTCAAAATATAACAATCAATATTAACCTTTTGTTTCTTTTTGGTCAAAATGTCAAAAGTGATATTTACAACTTTTTTTGGACCAGTTAAATAGGGTTTGTTTCATGTCTTATGATTATATGACAAGATAGTAAATAGACCTCACTTCCTTTTGTCAGACAGGGTGGGGGGAGCTGGATCAGGGGAAAAGGAGCGCACCCAAACGCAGGATCGGTGGGTTTAAATTGTCCATTTTATTTATACTAAATTAAAAAAACCCAAAATAAATTAAAAAGAACAAGATTTAAATAAAAAAAAACATACAGTAACGAGACGTGACGAGATGAGACAAGATCGCAAACTCGAAATTGAGTAAGCGCATGAAAAGGAAAAAAAAAGAAATCAGGGCACAAAGGGGAAAACAGCCAGAAAAGCGAAATGAACCAACACCTCTGCCGGCTTATAAGGCATGCAAAATCAACACACAACGAGACTCAGCTGTGCAAAATGGCAGCGCGCCGGAGATGCTCATAACAGAGGAGGGCGTGACACATTCCTTTGTCCCTTTTCTGATTTGGTGAGGTGTGGGGTTTTTAATGGGCACCCAATCATGTTCTTTGAGCCCTTTACTTAGGATGTGTTAGTGATTTGGGGCCATACTGTTGTGCATTCGGTCCATTGTAGTCTTGTGTCATGGGAAGTTGTGAACTACGTGTCGTGCTAATTGCTAAGCTAAGATTTATGATAATTCACTCCAGTGGAATAAATTAGAGTAAAGGACTGGTATTTCTTTAATTGTTTCAATCCGACACACCACTAAGTTTCTACAGTTTTAACAAATTTTAGATATAACATCATATTTTCAATAGATGGTCCTTCAAGCCAGATGTAAAAATTTGGTGGAATGAATTATGAAAGTCCTGCAGTCTGGCATAGTGTAAGAAATGAGAAGACCTTCTGTTCGTTTTCCAGACTGTATGGTACAAGAACATGACTATCCTCCACTTCCTTCCTCACCAACATTAGTTGTATTTGACAATCAACAAAATGTTCCTTGGGACCTGCTACTTGTTCATCTTCTCATGGTGAACAGTCGCAGCCTCACTTGCTCGATATGGATGTTAAACAAGAAATACTTGGACTAAACAGTATGCTTGGAGAGACTATGTCTAGAATGTTACAATTAGCAGTTTCTTCCAAATATTTATTTATCTGAGTCTTTTGATGATGATGATAATTCTTTGCCCCCTCCACCTTATTCATTGTTACGTAGTCAACATACACATACATCTAACACATCACAACTGCAATCACTTTCTATGACTCAATCTCCTGTAGTTCCAGTAGTTGATGACCCTGTTAATTCCCATGCCCTTCAAATCCAAGCATCACAAATAAAGCAAAGATTCAAACACTCCGACAGTCTAGTATGGATCAAAAGGTAATTATGTTGCATAAAAATCTATAAATAAGCAACTCCAGAATCTGAGAGATCAAGTACTCATGTGTGTATTGTACCAGTAGACAGCATTTCATTGTCCGGTGTCCTTCCTTTAGAGTTCTAGAAGTCAATTAAATGGATGAGTGGATTAGAGAGAACAAAAGATGTTTCATGGAGTTAACAGTCGAGATCAGGATAATGGTATGTTCTTAGTCGACATGGAGGTTCTGGAAAAGTGCTCCTGAAAGTTGTTGAAGTACTTCTCCATCAGGTCAATCCCTGCAAAAGTATGGCATCTGATGATGGATCAGAACATACTATGTTGCTATGTCAAGCAACTGATTATCTAGGACTCAAGGGGAAAGCAGAGTTCCTAATTGTTAGGACTGTATGCCAAGATAATATTGCACTTGAAGGCTCCTCTGTAACCTTTGACATATCCTCAAGTACCAAACCTGAATGGAAGTGTTTCCAATGACGTTCCTGCTGCCAGATTGGGACTGGCAGAACAGACGTATCCTGTTGAGACTGTTAAGATTTACCACTTCCAGCATTCTCTAAAGGCCAACCACTTATCGTTATTGGGTCAGATTATCCACAGTTGATGAATTCAATTGATCAGGTGTATTTTGGACCTCCTAAATCTCCACCAGCAATCCAGACCCAGTTGGGTTGGGTACTGCAACGCCCAACTTTAATTCCCAACACTCTTTTCACAACCATCAACCCACTCAAGGATTTGTACAATGATGCAGAAAAACTAGATATTCTTTCATTTAGGAATGAAAAGGTTATTACTAGATCCAAGCAAGACCAAAAAGCTTTGGATTTATTAACCTCTAAGAGAGTTAACCTAAAGAGTTGACATTGATGGTGTGCATAGATATGCCGCTCCTTTATTGCGTGCTACTTCTGCTGTTGAGTTCACCAAATGCAGTTATGTCCTCTCTAAGAAGTATTGAGCTCTGTCTCCAATGGAATCCTGAATCTGCTGCTGTCAATGATCAAGAAACTTGGGTATATATGAATGGCAAGTTTTGCCATTCATCACAGTATGTAGTTCCTTTCAATATCCTTTTATTCTCAACCTCGTTTAACAATGCAAAAAAATAAGAAAAAACCCCACAAACAACCAAAAGAAAAAGAAAAACTTGGAAAAAGGTGTAGCAGTCCCGTAATGTCTGTGAAAAGGCACTTATTCCACCAAATATACACTATCTGATCCTCCGACTCAGATTCTGAAATAGACAACAATAATTAAAAAAATAATTACAATAAAACAAATACTAAGCAAATACACACAGGGACTAAAGCGAATAGACTCCTAAACAGAAAAAGTTCTAAATACAGACTCACAAACAGCCTTAACATTGTGCTTTGCGTTGAGTTGACATCACCTGAATCAATCTGTTAACCGGTCTAACGAGATGACCAAAACGGGACCTGACCTGCGTAATCAAACTACAACTTGGAGGTACATTCTTAGTATCTGCTACATGTGTCTCAGCAGAAATTTGTGATCGAGGCCCGGCAGACAAACCTGTCTCAGCTGCTAAATCCTGAGAACCTGAACAGTCACTGTCACCAGAAACAGATATCCCTGTACCTCTCGTTGATTCAGACAGGAGAATTTCTGATGCAACAGAAAGGAGTTCACGCAACGAATCAGCCAGACTACCACCTAGGGTCTGCCCAGACTCACTTTGAACAGGGCTGTCGGGCAGGTCTGAAACCTAGCTAATAGTTCTGCCCCTGGTATCAGATTCCTGAACTGACATAGAACCATCCACATGACTAATACCAGCGCCATCACATTTGGAAAATATCCCACCTCCTGTCACCACTGATCCACCCACAGCAACGCTACTACAGCTGTCTTCCACACACTCACTCACTCCAACATCCCTACCCACAGATTCATCCTCCACAACATTCGAGTTAAGAACTGAAGATGACCTCTGACAAGACTGGACTGCCTCAGACAACAGATCAGACAAGGAGCTCTCTAGATCCAATAGCAGGAAATTCACTAACATCAACAGATTACGATGAACCACTCTCTCCTGATTAGTAGACTCATTTAGGATCCTGTAAGTGTGAGTGTCTGGTTTATGATCCACAACAGTGTAATCTACCAACTTTCCTTTTACCCCTTTCAGTCTTATTTGTTAAGAGCACCTGGTCACCTATCTTGATGCCCAGCCCTTTCACTCTCCAGTTGTATAACTCTGCCTGTCTTTTCTGCTCTTTCGTCACATGTTTCAGCGCAATGTGATGTGCTTCCTTCAGATATTTGGCTAAGGTAGCTACAAACTTATCACAGCTAGTTACAGCCGAATCATCCAAAACTGAGTGGAAACGAATATCAATGGGCAGGCAAGGCACGCGTCCAAACATCAAATAAAAAGGAGCATAACCCGTTGTTTCATATACAGTACAGTTATACAGAAACGTCAGTGTTTGTAGACGCCTAGGCCAATTCCTCTTTACCTCTGGTGAATCTCATATTACTAATGGTTCTGTTAAAGCGTTCAATGCTCCTATTACCCATCGGATGATACGGCATTGTGCGTGACTTGTTTACTCCAGGGATTCGGAATTGCTCCCCAATCAACTTGCTTTTAAAACTTTGTTCTGGAAGACCATAAACACAAAAGTACCTATCCCATAGAACCCTGGAAACTTGTTTGGCGGACTGATCTATACATACAAACGCCAGTCTGGAGAAATAATCAGTCACAACCAAGACGTCAACAGACTTGTTACTGGAATCTTCTGAACAGAAGTCTATGCAAACAAGCTCTATTGGTCTACTCGTTGCAATTTTTTCCAAGCGGGTTCTTCCAGAGGAATCTGCAGTTTTGCTTACAGTGCATCTGTAACATCTGTACACATAGTCCCTAACAGTCCATTCCATGTTCATCCAAAAGAACCGCTGCCTAGCAAGACTACTGCTTCGAGACTAACCTTGATGACCACAGTTGTCATGAATTCCTCTCAGAACCACCTTTACTAGAGACTCTGGGACAACATACTGATGGCGTTTGATCCTGACAACAAGGTCCTTCCAGTGTTTCAGATATTGAATGACTACCGTGGAATCCTTTGCCCTTTCTCTCCTGGAAGGTCTACACTGGCCTTCAACATAATACAAAACTCTTATGTAGTTTTTCACGTAGCTCCTGTTCTGAATAAGCCGGAGGTCTGTCCTGACCCCCAGACATGACTTGAGGCAAGTGATT
Source organism: Pseudolaguvia tuberculata (assembly GCA_026260255.1). Lineage (NCBI taxonomy): Eukaryota > Metazoa > Chordata > Actinopteri > Siluriformes > Sisoridae > Pseudolaguvia > Pseudolaguvia tuberculata. The sequence goes on along the minus strand of JAOTRA010067912.1, from coordinate 3,533 downwards.
AATGACAGCTATAGCTCGAGCCCTGTCACCCACGTTCCACTCAACAAACCTCTGCACTAGGGATCGACACTAGCTTGTCAGTTCACTGGCTATTGCATTTGTACGATTTATTCAGGTAAGTAAATGCAGGTAAGGACACTCTGCTTTTATCGAATCACTAGCATGTCGGAAGGCACGGTGCACTGAATCCGTTGACATACCTTTGGACTCAGCTAGAAGTGCTCCATACGGCTCTCTGAGCAGTCTCTGCACGACGTCAGCTTTGACAAAAGTAACCGTACTTAAGGTATCTGAAACATGTTGAAATTGTAGCTCGCCAATTTAGCCACCCAGTGTTGTTCAGAACAATCAAGTTTGGGTTTTGTATTTATGTCAGCCATGGGATTATTGTCAGTCAAGACAGTGAACTCATGACTCTTGAGCCATTGACTGAACTTGTCACATATAGACAATTTCAAAGCTAGAAACAACAGATGTGCTGGATAATTTTGTTGTGACCGAGATAAGGACTTATTGGCGAAGGTTACAGGCCTGGCTCACACTTCCCCCATCTCCAATACCATCCAAGGACGCATCCATTGCCAGTATAAAAGGGCGATGGAAATCAGGATGAGCAAGGACAATAAACTCAACCAACAACGTTTTTAACCTCGCTACAAACTGATCTTGAGCTGTTGTCCAATCGCTAGGCTTCAGTTTTCAACTCTGTTAAACATGAACCCGCTTCCACTGATTTCCCCCCTTGCTTTCTTTCCCTTTAAAAGACTCAAAAGTGGCTTCGCCTCAGCTGAATAATTAGTGGTAATTCACCATGCCCAGAAATGATCTTATTTTCTTCTGACAAGAGGTAATTCCATCAAGCTCCTTCAAATCCAATATGCTCATCTTAGAGATGCTGTCAACTTTGCTCGGGTCCGTGGACATTCCAGTTTGATCAATTATATGCCCAAGGAACTTCACAGATTTTCTCATCAGGTGACATTTTTTTGGAGCCAGCTTGAGATTGTATGCACAAACCCTGCTAAACACCATTTCCAAGCGATCAAGAGCAGTTGACTCATCTGGACCGAAGACAATCAAGTCATCTAAATAACACAGGAGACTAAGGAAGTTTTCATCTCTGAAGATACTGGTCATCATACGCTGCCTTGGCTGTTAGAGAGCCCCTGGGGAACATGATTGTACTCGAAAAGACCCATGGGCATCGTAAAAGCTGTAAACTTTCGGTCGTCTTCGTGCAGCTGCATGTTATAAAACCCAGATGTCAGATCCATTGTGCTAAATTATGTCCTTCTCCTCCATTTTGGTCAGCACCTGCCGCAGTGTTTGATACTGGTTGCCTGAATAGAAGCCTGAATGGTCTGGTGTCTGAGAGATGTATCCTGTGTACAAAGCCTTTAGCCTCCCCACAATCAAGATGGCTTTTTTTTGTAATTAACAACCGCTGCTTAGATGCATTGGATATGTCAAACGATCCAATGTCCAGACTATCCAGGCAAACTGACTTAAAGCGCTTCTTAATAGCACTGGCCTGATTGTCATGTTGATCAGCTTAAGGAGGACCCATCCATCTCCTCACAGAGGCATTATCAATCTAGCCACCATGACACCTCTAGGAGCAGAGTGAGATGATTTAGGCTCAGTCATGAAAGCACTTCCAGAGATACAACAGCAGATTTGGGTAATTTCCCCCAGACCAAGTACTCACAGCCCGGCTCTAGATGCATGGCTGAGTGGCATTTCACTGTCCCTATCCTCCCAGGGATCTCCTCTCCTCTCAATCCCGCCAGCATTGACAGAAAGCTTTCACTCTCAGGGTCTGAAGGTGTTGGTTTAGACACTGCTTGCCAAAATCCATCACTTAGCTTTAAATATCTCAAAATGTGTTTAACATTTGTCCCGAATATCAGCTTGTCATGTTGCCCGGGAACTACTAATGTAGGTACCACCATCTTTACACCTTACACTTCCAATGTAAGATTTAATGCTGATTTAGGTTTCACACGCAGCCCTCCACAGCCTACCAGGATAACATTTACATCAAACTCATCACATTCACCCACTGCACCAGCTGCTCTCAGTGTCGTCTCGGCCGTTTCTTTTATAGTACAGGCTATCGAGCCGCTATCCAGCACTGCATTCAGCATGACCATCCCTCCCACTTTCACAGTGGTTTAAAAGAAGCTGTCATGACCACCCAAAACATGTGTGTTCAGTCAGTTCTCTCTGACTGAAGGATGAGCATTCTCGCAATTATTAACAACATGGGAGTTACATCTATCAAGACCGGCATTGCCTCATCATACGATTGAGCAACTGACCCTCAGTCTGCTGAGCATTTTGAGACATTACTTGGGCTGAAGACCAACTAGACGAAGGCTGAAGCCAACCTCCGATTCAGACGGCCCTTAAAGACCTGCTTGATCTGTTGCCCTCCCCGGACAAACCCATCCATTTTGTAGACATGCTGATTAAATACTCCAGGCATTGTCAGCTGACTGGTAGTGATTATCGCTTCATTCTCCAGTGTAAACTGGGGGATTTATACGACAGAGAAGACGTGATTAAAAAACGTTAAGTGTCTACATCCTGATAGTGATAATGCCTCCAATGAATGGATTAAAGAGTAGGCTGGCAACAGGAAACAATGCACGTGGGTCATTACCAAATATTTTTGGAAAGACGATCCAGACGCTCTGACCGTCCTCAGGAATCAATTAACTAAATATTTGTTATCTTTGAAACAGGCTAACCGAGATCTCTCCCAGGTCACTAACTGTAAGCAGGATAAGAAAGAACCGGTTCCCCACTTTTGTGAGTGGTTTATGGTGGCTTGGATGAGTCTAGGAGGTATGGAGTTACCCAAGGATGATCCCGCCCCAATATTTCTCTCCACCTTCATGTTTAATTGCCACCCAGACGTCCGGGAGGTGCTGAAACATCACTTGTGTGACCGAAATAACATGAGCCCCAGGAAGTCTGGCGAAAAGATCCGGACACTGGCAGGAGATGGTATGTTTGTAAGTAAACAAGCTTGTTTAATGGTGGCTGGCCAGCGCCAGCAGCCTAAGGAAAAGGGTAAAGCAGGTCTCAAATGAAACCTCAGTGGAAAACAACCAGGTATCTGTCACTACTGTCAGAAGCCTGGTCACTGGGCCCGTGAATGTCGGAAAAGGGAGTGGGAGAGTCAAGGTCAAGTTGACCTGCTAGTTGATCCAGAGCAGCGGCCAGCCCAACAACGGGCCATGGAAAGGTTTGTCTGTCCGGTGTGTACAGCCCAATCATTGTACCGAGACTAGGGCTGCCCACAGAGCGTGAACCCCATACTGCCACTCTCCTATACTTATTTTTTGCATTGTCTTCCTCATCCTCACTTCCCATTTTGGAGCTGAGGGTGCGGGACACGGTGTTTCCTTTTGTAGTGGATACAGGGGCTACCTGTTTCTCATTAGGGAACGAGTATGAGGGGCCAGTGGCTGTGCAGACAGCTAGCTCTGTGGGAGTGGATGGGGTTCCATTTTCGTCTAAGTACA
>JAOTRA010067872.1:0-14687 GCA_026260255.1 Pseudolaguvia tuberculata | reverse complement strand
GAGTCACACCATGAAGTTATGGGAAAGAGTAGTGGAAGCTAGGCTGAGGGAAGAGGTGCCCATCTGTGAGCAACAGTGTGGTTCCATGCCAAGGAAGAGTAACACAGATGCCATCTTTGCTTTGAGGATGTTGATAGAGAATTATAGAGAAGGCCAGAAGGAGTTGCCTGGTGCGTTTGTGGATCTGGATAAAGCGTACGACAGGGTTCCAAGAAGGAGCTGTCTGGTATTGTATGAGGAAGTCATGTGTAGCAGAAAAGTTTGTGAAGGTGGTGCAGGACATGTATGAGGACAGTGTGACAGCAGCGAGGTGTGCGGTAGAAATGTCAGACTGGTTCAAGGTGAAGGTGGGATTTGCATCAAGGATCTGAGCCCTTTCTTGTTTGCAGTGGTGATGGACAGGTTGACAGATGAGGCCAGACAGGCGTAGGAAGTAGGCAGAGTAGGGAGTAGTTGAGAAGAATCTGGAGAGGTGGAGGTACACGCTAGAGAGAAGGTACATTTGTATGAATGAGAGGAAAGGATTTGTGCTATCAAAGAGTTTTATTATTTTCTTGCTATTTTCTTTCTATTTTTATTATTTGAAATTTAAAATCTTTAATTCCCTACATAAAGTTAAACAGAAATTGTAGACTTATTTATTAGGGTAAGTTTATGTTGGACAAGATTAGAGATGAGTTTATTAGAGGGATGGTGCATGTTAGGGGTCGCCACAGCGGATCACTCTTCTCCACACTACCAGGTCCTCTAAATCTGCCTCTTTCACGCCAACTACCTGCATATCTTCCTTCGCCACATCCATAAACCTCCTCCTCGTTCTTCCTCTTTTCCTCCTGCCCGGCACCTCCATCCTCAGCATTCTCCTATCAATATACTGCACATGTCCAAACCATCCTTCCTCACCTTGTCTCCAAAACATCCTACATGAATCACTGTGAAAATGAGGATGTGAAATGGATGGTTTGCTGCACCCGATCGACCGCGGCAGCAGTGACCTTTAACTGAATGTCATTTCTTCATGTGAGCTGCAGAGTTTACTCTCTATAGTTTAAACGCCCGGAAAAGGAAGGTATAGGGTCGTGTTATAATCTATTAGTGGAATAAATATGGAGCTAGTATTATTCCTCGAAAGTTTAGCAATGCTTGCGGCCGGTTCAGCACTTTTTATGAATAAGAGCAGCTTCCCTCGAGGGAACATAATCCCAGTCCCTCTGCCCAACTCCCGCCCGAACTGCTGTCATTCAACACCGATGGCTCGCTTTCATTTTTACATAATAAAATGAAATATTTATTATAATAATAATCCTAAACTATAGAGTATATTAAGTAAAAACAGAAATTAAAATATGATACTATAATGTGTGTGGGTTAGAGAAACTACGCGCTGGTTTTTATGAATGAAATGCTGTATGGAGACGAGCAGAAGCTGAAAGCACGCGAGCGGCGGATCCATTGATCCGCTGTTGTATTGCTGGAGGTTAGATTATGTTATTTACTACTAGTTTCAGCTGGATTAATGAATGCCTTTAGCTCAAATGTTTCCAAGCCACCCCCTCCCTCTATCTCCTCCCCTAAAGAAGAGAGGATCCAGTCTCCCCATGCGCTCTTGTCAATACTAAATAAATATTTAACTTGCTAGTAGTTTCCCCAACTTTTTTCAGAACCCACCGCTAATCCGCACATTAATAAAGGAGATGCGCCAAACGTGTGCACATATTAATTATTTAAAAAAATGGTCAATTAGTAGAAAACGAATATTATTTATGTGTACTTACTCGTTTAGGTGTATTTCTTCAATCATTTTTATTTCACCTAGCAAAAAATCCCACAACGGGTGCACTGTTTTCGCTTGTCATTTTTTTCTTACCCGCCGTTTCCCTACAGAAATGTCTCACATATCACTCCAGCAAAGACACTGTTTCAGTCCATTTCTATATTCCATTGCATTCGTTCCTACGTTTCTGTTTGGCCTGTAGTTATGATCACTCTCGCTTTTAAACATTTGCCGAATCCGCAGGCGCGAGTGAATAGTGTTTCCGTATGTATTTATTTTCTTCGCTGTAAGGAGCATTTGCATTGATTCCGGGCGGTTTATGGTGCTAAATGTGCGATTGATGTTGCTGAAGGTGGCCCCGTCCGAGCCCCATCTCTCATTACTCCATGTTGGATTGTGCATAAGAGAAGGCTAGCAAACACACAGCACAGAGCGCAAGCAGGGCGGAAGTGTTGACGTCACATCGCAACCCATTCGACTGCAGTCTAAACGACCAGAACCTCAAACAAAGGTCCACTTTTACAGCACACTCTAGTTAAAAAAGATTCTGCGCGTGCGTGCGTGTGTGCGTGTGTGTGAAGGTGGACTCATCAGAGAACAGTACATTGTTAACAGCCAAAGATTTTGGCGGCTGGCACCATTGAAGTTTGTCATTGACACAAGTGACCAAAGGTTTGGCTATAATTTTTCATCACAAAGACTTGCTGTCTTAGATCCCCAGTGAAATGTGTACCAAAATGTGTCATTTTATAAACTCTGACATGTCACCCATAACGTATCATTGCAATATTCTAAGCAAAATTTGGCTCTGCTCATTAAAACTTCACACCTTACTGGTGGACTTTACAATAAACGATGATTGGCCACCAGGCTGGTCAAATTTAGCCAAGGAACATCCAACACGAAATGGGCCACTTGACCAGTTTCACTGTCCAACCACATGTATACACTGGGGACAGAAAGTATTCAGATCTCCTTGAATTTTTCACTCTTTATTATATTGCAATTTAAATAATTAAATTATTTGCTAAAAATAATTTAAAGTTTATTTTTTCCACATTAATGTACACACAGCAGCCCATATTGACAGAAAAACATTTGTTGTTGACATTATTGTTGATTTATTAAAAAAGAAAAATTGAAATATCACCCTTTGTTCAGTATTTGATAGAAGCTTGCTTTTGATCTAATACAGCCAGCAGTAAAAAAAAGTTTTTCACATCTGGATTTGGGAATCTTCTGTCATTCCTCCTTGCAGATCCTTTCCAGTCTCTGGAGAGACTCAATTGACTGCTCAATCAGGGCTCTGGCTGGGACATTCAACAACAGTCCCAGAGTTGTTTTGAACCCCGGTCTTTCTGGTATTAGTCCAACACCTTAACCGCTAGGCTACCACTTCCCACTTGCCCAGTCTGAGCAAACTGGATGTTTTTTTTCCCAGGATATCCCTGTACCTGGCTGCATTCATCTTTCCCTCGCTTGCAACCAGTCATCCTGTTTGTCCTGCTCAGTCACACTGATTCTTTTTTACCTCTCTCACCTAGGCTTTTCTGCCCCAATAGCTCAGTTTGGCCAGACGGCCATCTGAAAGGGTTCTGTTTGTCCCAAATGTCTTCCATTTAAGAATTATGCCACTATGCTCTTAGGAACCTTTTTTAATAAATCAGCAAAAATGTTAATAGTTTTTCCATCAATATGAGGTGCCCTGTGTACACTAATGAGGGAAAAATGAACTTAAATTGCAAATTGCTGCAATATAACAGGGAAATTTTTAAGGGGGTTTGAATACTTTCCGTACCCACTGTACTTCTCAGCATTGAATTAATCCTGACCAAATCTCCAACACCATTTACAGAAATACAGCCCCAAACATGCAAGGAAACTACCATGCTTTACTGTTGCCTGCAAACGGTCATTATTGTACCACTCTCCGGCCCTTCAACAAACTTTTGCTATAACCAAATATTTAAAATTCTGATTGGTCGACCACTGCATCTACAATTCACAATGTTGCCTGTTTTTGTGGTTCTTCAAAAGAGCTTGAACAGCACATCTTGAAACCTCATTCCGCTTTAAAATCTTTGTCTGGATGAGACATTGTTGATGCATTTTCTGTGCTCAATCTTGCCATGACATGAAATTCATTTTGGCAAGCAGAGTTTGGTTGTTCCTCACCCAATTTTAAGCCTTCTACACAGCTGTTTGTATCAGTTTATGAATGTGTTTCAACCTACATGTGACAGTCATTAGCACCCGTTTGGTATAATTGGTTGATCATACACCTGACTATCCTACAAAATCTCTAGCTTCCCTGATGAATCCCTGATAAAAACTAATTAAAGTAGAGACTACTGTCTAATTTAATAAATATTCTGTTGCAAAATAATCTTCTCACAAATTAATTTGTAAATAACCTGCAAACAAACATTAATACATAAAGATCCAGCTTATTTAGAAATTATGATCTTTAATAAAACCAGCATTAGGCAATTATATAGGAGATATGAAACAAAGAAGATGAAAGCCACATCAACTGCACCAGATAAACATTAATGGAAATGTATATAGATACAGCATGAATTTGTCCAGGACACTTGCACCTCATTTTCTGTCAATGACTGAAAATTTTGTATCCAATCATTACATAAGAATCAGACATAAATTTACTCTTTAAATAATAAAGACCACATACTGATGTCTGAATTATGCATTACTATTAACTGTTCTCACACACATTATGTATATAAATAAATGTGCATGTAAAAATGGACCCATGATTTTTTTTTTTTCATAATTCATGCAAGTCTTATCAGTCATTGTCATCAATAGAATATCAACCTTCCCTGCTTTTAATGGTCTCTGGACAGTACTATTTGAGCCTACAAGGGGGTCAATAATTGGGATATGGTCACCTTTTAAGGCGCTGATTAAGGGCACACCACACCAAAAATGGTACGTTTAGTGAGATTGTAAGATACTGACCTCAACAGAGCCAATGGAATGCTGCAAGAAGGTGTGACTCCACTTGGGGAGATCTCAAATTGTCACTTGCAGAGCCTTGAACAGGTTCAGAAGGTTTGCTAGTGTGATAACAATGCATGGTAGAGGCAGACAACATTCGCAGAGGTAATTGACCTTGCATGTTGGCAGAAATGGTTTCATTCCTGCACTCGTCCTATAAAATGACAGTCAGAATGCAATATTGATGAGAGTTTTAATGTTCAGATGAGTCCTAATTCTGTATGAACATAGAGGGCATCTTTTCTTCCTCTTCTGTAGCTTATCCGGGACCAAATCATGGGGGCAGCAGACCCCAAGCACTTTCTCCAGCTCTTCCGGGGGAACACAAAGGCATTCCCAGGCCAGCCAAGAGACATTGTCCCTCCAGTGAGTCCTAGGTCTTCCCTAGAAGACCCCATGGAGGGAGACATCCAGGACAGATGCCCATACCACCTCAGCTGGCTTCTGTCGATGTGGCAAAGCAGCGGCTCTTCTCTGAGCTCCTTACGGGTGACCGAGCGCCCTCCCACCCTGCAGAGGAAACTCATTTTGGCCACCTGTGTCCGGGGATCTTATCCTTTCGGTCCTGACCCGAAGCTCAAGGCCATAAGTGAGAGTAGGAACGTAGAGTGACTGGTAAATCGAGAACTTTGCTTTACAGCTCAGCTTCCTTCTTCACCACGACTGATCGGTGCAACGATCGCATTACTGCAGAAGATGCACAAATCCTCCTGTCAATCTCCTGTTCCATTTTTCGCTTACTTGTAAACACGATCCCAAGATAAGAGGGCATCTCCATGGGCAAAATGACAAAGCTTATCATAGTCATAAATAGCAGTCTGACAGGCCAAAAGTTAGGGTGAAATCTTGAGACGAGTGTTCTGGTGCAATGCAAACAATTATGGATGATGGTCACATGCATCACACAATAAAGGAATTCTTGGAGGATTCTTAAGGATAAAATGGCTAGCACAGTCATCTGATTTGAACCCTATTGAACAACCAACAGTGCAATGGTGCTCCAGGAACCTAGGTGGAGTTGCAAACAGCATTGCTGAAAGAAAGGCAAGACATGGCTCAACATAATATTTCAAACATCATCTAAAGCATGCACAGGTGATGTGCAGCTGTGAGCAATGTCAGAAGTGATAAAAAAATAACTACAAACTGGTTGTCTTAATGCATGACGTTTGTTGTTTCTTGTTAGTCACATGTTTAATCACACAATTCGTGTTTGATTTTAGTACAAACTAAAATTAATGTGAAAGTCATGTGTGCAGAGGATTACTTTGCAACAGTTTAATAGGTTAAACAGTCACCACTTTCATTAGTTTTTTCATCACTCATTCAAAAGTTTTTTTTCTGCAGTCTGTGTGTAAACCTTATCAATTTTGTACCATTAAAGTGATGAAATTCCTTTGATGACAACATTATAAGCAGTTTGACATGTAATCTACGGATTTAACAATACCCATTTTTGTCTTAGAATAACTTTGATTGATTTTAAGATCCATTTTCAAATTGACTCCTGAGTGGTATGTGGCTTAGTTGGTTGGTGGGAGGGTGTAACGAAACAAACAGGTAATGCCCATCTTGTAAAGATCTTTCAATAACCGTTTTAAAAAAAAAAGTATACAATTAAATAAAAAAATTTAAATACCAGAAAATTAACACAACACTGAGAACAGTTATTCACTTTCACACCATTGTTGTTACCCAAACAAAGAAAACCAATCTTACTTTAGTAGGCAGGCCTGAGCTGTCACATGTCCTTTCTACTTTCATTTGCATATAATGGGTTAAAGTGGTGTTGTGCCTAATTTTATAGGAACTGACCATTTGAAATGAGAGCTTGTGACAAAAATAATAATTAAAAAAAAAAAAAGAGGGTCCATAAATATGAATGACAAACTTCTCACCTCCCTCCCCAGCTGCTCTAAAAGAAGGTTGACATGTAATCTGTCTTCCTAAAAGCATCTATGTGACTCAGTGACGCAAGCAGCAGAATGCAGTATGAGGAAGTATGAGGAAGAGTGTCATACAGCTGGACAGATGCTCCTAAAAATCTTACGTTCAGGAAAAGTAAAAAGGACGGCAAGGTTTTTTGAAAGTTTATCTGACTGTGACACCAAGCTTCTCAAGCACACGCACACCCTTCTCTTGATACTCCTCCCTTGTCAGCCAGAAGTTTTCCTTGTCCTTCATTATGTCGGCCAGCACAGCTCCACCTAGGAACACCATGTGTTTGCGCCGTGGAGGATCCTCAATCCGGATCTTAAATTTCTGCAATGTTACACAGACATACCATGGGTCCTTAAAGGGGAAACTTTTTTCAGTTTGCACTTTAAAATAATTAGTAACTCATACTATGAAGTGCTGAACTTATTGCTGAAAAATCAGGCTCTGACTGACATATGTACGAGCAGAGTTAGTAAAATATCTAGCCTGAGGTCCCAGTGCTACCATAATTGGCCATTCACATTGAGAGGAAAACTCACACATTGAATGTCTTTGAATTCACTCAAAAATTCAATATCTTCTTTCTCTTCCTTCGGCTGCTCCCGTTAGGGGTCGCCACAGCAAATCAGTCTTCTTCACATCCTCAACATCTGCCTCTTTCACCCTAACTACCTACATGTCTTTCCTCACCACATCCATAAATCTCCTACTTAGTCTTCTTCTTTTCCTCCTGCCCGGCACCTCCATCCTCAGCATTCTTCTACTGATATACTGCATGTCCCTCCCTCTGCACATGTCCAAACTAACTCAACCTAGCCTCCCTCACCTTGTCTTCAAGACATCATACATGTGCCGTCCCTCTAATAAACTGATTTATAATCCTGTCCAAAAGTTTACAATTTGTAAATGAGCCAAAAGTTGTATTAAAAGAATAAGATTTTACATTTCAAATAATTTATTTTCAAGAAAAGAAATTCTTTGATAGCACACATATATTCAGTTGATAAAATAGACTTGCATTAAATACACCACTTGAGCTAAATTCTTAAAATGGAACACTAGTCATATATAAATAAACTTGGTAGTAGTGAATATTTGTTCCTATAGTAAATTAAGAAGTGTGGCAGATGTGCCAGACAAGCTAAAATAAGCTGTTAAACTTGATATACCAGTGATAACAGGAACTGTGTAAATTTGAACAATTCTTTAATTAGTAAATTTAAGTATTAAACTGGACTACTAATATTTTCCATAATTCAATTAAAGGATACAAAAAGCTACTTGTAAAGAAAACTCAATTCACACAGTTCCACCTACTGGTCAAAAGGCAATACTTCACTATTTGCCACTTCTATACATCAGATATGTTGAAGTTGCCTTGACTTGATTTCTGTGATCTTGGACAGAGCATACTTACTGAAAGCTTGTCTACATCCCCTTTAAGCACACGCTCTAGATAGAGCTGCTTGAGTTCTCTTTCTAGTCGAGAGGGCAGGCCTGGATACATGGTAGAACCACCTGAGAGAACAATGTGTTTGTAGAACTCAGCCCTAAAGAAGAGGCAAGAAGGTAAATTCATTTAATTTACAAATCTGATTCCAAAAACGTTGGGACACTGTACAAATTGTGAATAAAAACAAAGCAATGATGTGGAAGTTTCAAATTTCAATATCTTATTCAGAATACAACGTAGACGACTTATCAAATGTTTCAACTGTGAAAATCATTTTAAGGGAAAAATAAGTTGATTTTAAATTTTATGGCATCAACATCTCAAAAACGTTGGGACAAGGCTGTGTTTACCACTGTGTGGAATCCCCTCTTCTTTTTATAACAGTTTCTCATGTTTAGGAATAGGAATGTTGTCCTATTCTTGTCTAATACAGGTTTATAATTGTTCAACTTTCTTAGGTCTTCTTTGTCACATCTTCCTCTTCATGATGCGCCAAATGGGTTTTCTATGGGTGAAAGGCAATTTCACTATCAGGATCCTTCTCCTACACACCCATGATGTTGTAATTGAATGCCGTATATGGTCTGGCATTGTCATGTTGGAAAATGCAGGGTCTTCCCTGAAAGAGACGACGTCTGGATGGGAGCATATGTTGCTTGGATATACCTTTGACCATTGATGGTGTCTTTCAGATGTGTAAGCTGCCCATACCAGACATGCAGGCTTCTGAACTTAGTGCTGATAACTTGGGTTATCCTTGTCCTCTTTAGTCCGGATTAAATGGCATCCCAGTTTCCCAAAAAGTACTTAAAATTTTGATTAGTCTAACCACAGAACAGTTTTCCACTTTGCCACAGTCCAATTTAAAACTGCAAACTGGTCCTCAAGCTGATGTACATATAACTGTTCCGGCCACTTATTGCTACCTGTCCCAACTTTACAATGTGTAGCTCTCATGAAATCAAAAATGAGCCAATATTTGGCATGACATTTGAAAATGTCTCACTTTCAACATATTTGTGTTCTGCAATGCATGAAATATGTGAAAGTAAAACTTTCTTTTCATTGATTCATCTTCTTGCCCGCTTATTCCCCAATTCGGGATCACTAGAGTTTGCTTGTGCCTATCCCAGCATATAGTGCTAGAGGCAGGGGTACATCTGGAGTAGTGGAAGTGGTAGAGCCAAGTGGTTAAGGTGCTTGACTAATACCAGAAAGACCGGGGTTCGATTCTCACCTCCAAGCAACCACTATGGGCCCTTGAGCAAGGCCCTTAACCCACAATTATTTAGTTGTATAAAAAGAGACCAAATGTAAGTCACTCTAGATAAGAGTGTCTACCAAATGCTTAACTGTAACTGTAACCCTGAACAGGTCACCAGTCCATCGCAATGCACACAGACAATCACACACAGATTCACTCCTTTGGGGAATTTAGTTTACCAATCAACAATGACAATGTACATGTTTTTTGGACTGTGGGAGGAAACCTAGTCACACGCAGGGAGAACATGCAAACTCCACACAGAAAGATCCCTGGCCCAGGAATCAAACTAAAGACCTTCTTGTTGTGAGGCAACCATGCTAAACTCCTACGTTACAGCACAGCCCTTTCTTGCTTAATATAAATTATTAAACATCTATGTAACAATACACCTGGATTAAGAATAAGAACAAAATGTTTTTTTTGTTAAAAAAAGGTCGGATTTAACTTAGAAACCTGTGCTGGACTTTGCCTACCTAGGATCATGTGTAGCTCTAAAATAATTAGATTTTACCTGGTGTCAATATCTGCTGCCTGAATCGTGTTGAAGAGCAGCTCAGCCACACCTACTCCTTCCACATTAATCAGATGAGGCTGGAAAAGAGCTTCAGGTGCCTCAAATCTCTCCCCACCGACCTTGATCACTCGGCCATCGGGAAGCTTCAGAAAAAAGAGAGTATATGACAAGTATATTTATTCATTTTCTAACTCACTTAATTCCCTTTTGGGCAAGAGGCAAGGGTTCACCCTGGACAGGTTGCCAGTCCATTGCAGGGCCACACAGACAAACAACCACTCATACTCACTAACAGGCAATTTAGAATCACCAAATCAACATGTTTTGGACTGTGGGAGGAAACCGGAGTACCCAGAGAAAACCCACAAGTACAGGGAGGACACGGGGAGTGTTGCATAGGTACAAAGAGTTTATTGTCCAGATGTGGAAACACCCAGCGGCCACACAGGAAATTGTGTTACATGCTAGTTAGGCAGCTCTAATGCCACACTGACCTCTTTGTTTTAACCAGTCACTATTTTCTTTGCTTCAGTTCTATCTCTCTAGGAAAAAGTTGAACATAAAAAATATAAGACCTTCAACTTAACCCACTTAACCAAACATTTCCTTAACACACTACCAAAACTACACCTAGTAATGTCCTTACTGTTACAGATTACCATGCTACACACTTCTACTTGTGATCAACTGTATTCTGCAAGTTTATTACAGATTAATTTATTAATTGGTCCAGGATGGTGAGTCAAAATGGTGCCACTTTTTAGCCTCACAAATTCAGGCACACGGAACCAGAGACATTGGTGTATACCACCAGATTCTGTTAAAGTACAATAGTAATGCAGCAACTCACTTGCATGAGAATGTACTTGACAAACTTTGTGACCTCAGCTTGCTACTTGGACCAGGCCTCCAGCCCTCTGTCTGATGCCGGGAGAGAAGACGTTGGAAGTGATGCACGAGGAAGCAGAAGTATGGAAAGCGGGCAGGTGTACGAGCTAGGCTAAAAATAAAGCCTAGCCGTATGGCACTCCCATTCATACTTCTTGCCACATTTGCTCATATACATATCCATCTCCTACTCCAAAGTGCAGTGTCTCACAGAAACATGGCTAATGGAAAAAGTCTGTATGCTCCCATTCAAGCGAGACAGGATAACCTCATTTCGTGGTAACCAAAAGACAGCTCTGTTGGGTGCTTGTTTACACAAACATTCCTGGCATGTACCAGGGGTGGGGTGGAGTAGTGGTTAAGGTGTTGGACTAATACCAGGGAGACCATTGCTCAATACCCAGCACCACCGTTGCTCAGTTGTACAAAAGAGATGAATGCAAGTCACTCTGGATAAAGTCTGCCAAATGATGAGAATGTTAATGTAATGAGCGGAGGCCCACCTAACCCGGTTTTGAAACGTCTTCTGCTCTCTTTTGAATGTTCTGACTTGCCAGATGCTTTAGAGAAGCAGCAACCAACAGCGAATCTGTTAACCTGTTGGAGTTACTTCATCAGTGATCAGTTACAGTGGCGCATGCATTGATGACATGACTGTTTCTAAAACCATCACAACGCATGCTAAAAGATGTGCGTTTTCTGCTGAAGTCCAGGGACTACATCTTCAGAACAAAGGACAATATGGTCCTAAAAACAGCAAGGACAGAGTCAGAGAGGCAAAGCAAGTATACACCAAAAGCCATTTCCAGAACAACGGAATCATTCAGAGCAAGTTGCAGGACATCCAGACGACCATTAACCAGATAACTTTACCTGCTTATAAGAGTGACTCCTCCCGCCCAGATGCATGCTCACTGACCAGACAGGTGCTCTGTCTAACCACAGCTGATAAAAAAAAAATCTAAGCAGAATTTACAACCTCCCTGGAAGAGTTTAAGCTCTGTGTAATAAATAAATCGGCCATCATGACCTCAAGCTGAAGTAAACTTAGGTTCTGCAGCCCAAAACACAACAGCAAATTCACCTCTGAATGGCTTAAGAAAAATAATAAAGACTTTGGAGTGGCCTAGTTAAAGACCTAATCTAAATCTGATTGCGAAGCTGTAGCATTACCTTAAAAAATGGTTTGATGTTCAAAAACCATAGCCAATGCCGTGGCATAGTAGTTAGCACGGCTGCCTCACAGGTTTGATTCCCAAGCAAGGTTTTTTTCTATGCAGTTTGCATATTCTCCTGTTTTGGTTTTATTTAGGGTCCTCCCACAGTCCAAGAACATGTACATTAGGTTGATTAGTGATTCTAAATTGCCCATAGGAGTGTTTGTGTGTGTGGTTGTTTGTCCACGTGTGGCCTTGCGATGGACCGGTGACCTGTCCTGGATGCCTTTTGTCCTATATGCGCTGAGATAGGCTACAGCAGACCCCAGTGGTGAGAAGATGAATGAATGAATGAATGTTTGAGAAAAACCTTCAATGAAGTAGCACAATTCTGCAATGAGTCACAGCACTGTAGCAGACTCACTGCAAGGTCTTGCAAACATTTGATTGCAGTTGTTGCTGCTAAAGGTAACCAAACCAGTTTAGTAGGGTCATGTGGTTTTTGATTTTGTTTTCTCCTAATAATAGAAACATTAATTTAATAACATGGCGTTTACATGATGTTGTTTGATGCTGAACATTAAAGTGTGACAAACATGCAAAAAATTAATCAGGAAGGAAGAGCTTGTTTATCCATATATTGGACTTACCGTGTAGGTTTCCACCAGCACAGTCGTTTCCAGAGCAAGCTTCTGCTCTTGCTCAATATTGTATCCAACATAGCAGAGCTTCTCCTTCATCATACGCACTGTCTCAAAATCTGCTGAGTGGTTGAAAGCATATCCTCGCAACAGTAGTAACTGGAGAAAAAAAGAAAACACACCTGACAACAGAATCTAGGTCCATTAATTGACAGTCTAAAATAAGAACTGATCATTTAGGACTAAATTAGAAGTAGCACTGATAGGAAGCCATAGAGAGTACCTTTATAAGATATCGAGTGATGTCTCTTCCTGCTATGTCCAGTCTGCGAGTTAAATGAGGAAGAGAGAACCCTTCATATACAGGGCAAATGTGTGTGACACCATCACCTGAATCTACCACCACGCCCGTTAGTAGACCTGGATATCACAGCATAATTGAGAGGAAAATTGAAAAAACTACTCAAGATACTGAGTAATGAAACCAAGTCTTTTTCTACCTTAGCCAATATAATAATGAAATCTAGATACATATAGTTAAATACTTTTTAATATAACATATACACAGATTTTGTTTTGGGCAACATTTAAAATATAGTTTCTATAGTGTGTGTATGTGTATATATAATATATATATTTATTATTATTATTATTAAGGGAAAACTACATGGCCCTGCGTGAGAAAGTGTTTGTCCCCTCTTAAAACATAACTTAACTGTGGTTTATCAAACTCTAGTTCAATTTCTCTAGCCACACTCAGGCCTGATTACTGCTACACCTGTTTGCAATCAAGAAAATCACTTAAATAAGACCTGCCTGACACAGTGTAGTATACCAAAAGATCCTCAAAAGCTAGACATGCCGAGATCCAAAGAAATTCAGAAACCAATAAGAAAAAGTAATTGAGATCTATCTGTGTGGAAAAGGTTATAAAGCCATTTCTTAAGCTTTGGGACTCCAGTGAACCACAGTGAGAACCATTATCCCACAAATGGCAAAAACATGGAACAGTGGGGAACCTTCCCAGGAGTGTCCGGGCTAACATTACCCCAAGAGCGCAGTGGCGACTCTTTCAAGAGGTCACAAAAGACCCCACAACAGCATCCAAAGAATTGCAGGCCTCGCTTGCCTCAGTTAAGGTCAATGTTCATGACTTCACCATAAGAAACAGACTAGGAAAAAATAGTCTGATCCAAGACAAAAACGGCTGCTGAGCAAAAAGAACTAAGACTCAACTCAGTTTTACCAGAAACCATCTTGATTATCCCCAAGACTGACGAGCCAAAAGTGGAAGGTGTGTGTCGCATTACATCTGGCGTAAAAGTAACAGCATTTCATAAAAAGAACATCATACCAAAAATAAAATATGGTGGAGGTAGTGTGATGGTCTGGGGCTGTTTTGCTGCTTCAGGACATGGAAGACTTGCTGTGATAAATGGAACCATGAATTCTGCTGTCTGCCATCTGTTTGTGACCAAGCTGAAGTGAACTTGGGGGGTTCTGCAGCAGGACAATGATCCAAAACACACCAGCCAGTCCACCTCTGAATGGCTGAAGAAAAACTAAATGAAGACTTTGAAGTGGCCTAGTAAAAGTCTTAACCTGAATCCTATTGAGATCCTGTGGCATGACTTTAAAAAGGCAATTCATGCTCAAACTCTCCAATGTAGCTGAATTACAGCAATTCTGCAAAGATGAGGGAACTAAAATTCCTCCACACGCTGTAACAGACTCATTGAAAGTTATCGCAAACACTTGATTGCAGTAGTTACTGCTAAGGGTAGCCCAACCAGTTATTAGGTCCAAGGGGCAAACACTTTCTAACACAGGGTCATGTAGTTTTGGATTTTGTTTTCCTTTATTAATAAACCCTTCATTTAAAATCTGTGTTTTGTGTTAACTCATGTTATCTTTGACTAAGATTAAAATCTGAAAGATTAAAAAAGTGTGACAAACATGCAAAAAGATTGTAAATCAGGAAGGGGGCCAACACTTTTCACACCACTGTGTGTGTGTGATGTGTGTATGTATATA
>JAOTRA010067859.1:0-14691 GCA_026260255.1 Pseudolaguvia tuberculata | reverse complement strand
TCTCTTTGAGGCCGATCGATAGTCATTCTCCATGGCCTCACCGAACTCCTCCCAGACCAGAGTTTTTGCCTCTGCAATCACTCATGCAGCAGTCCGTTTGGCCTGCCAGTAACCTTCAGCTGTTTCAGGGGTCCCACAAGCCAACCAGGCTCAATAGGACTCCTTTTTCAGCCTGACGCAAGCCCTTACTTCTGAATTCCACCACCGCGTTTGGGGGTTGCTGCCTCGACAGGCACCAGAGACCTTAGGACCCCAGCTCATGGCAGCTGCATCAACAATGGAGGTGGAGAACATGGTCCACTCAGACTCAATATCTCCAGCCTTCCACGGTATCTGGTCGTAGCTCTGCCGGAGGTGAGAGTTGAAGTTCCTTCTAACAGCGGACTCTGCCAAACGTTCCCAGCAGACCCACATAATATGTTTGGGCCTGCCAAGCCTGTCCAACTTCCTCCCCCGCCATCGGATCCAACTCACCACCAGATGGTGATCAGTTGACAGCTCCGCCCCTCTCTTTACCAGAGTGTCCAAGACATACGGCCGGAGATCAGATGATACAACTACAAAGTCGATCATTGACCTCCGACCTAGGGTGTCCTGGTGCCATGTGAAATTATGGACACCCTTATGCTCAAACATGGCACAGAAGTCCAACAACAAAACACCCCTCGGGTTCAGATCAGGGGGGATCTCCCTGCCTCCCAATCACCCCCTCCAGGTATCAATGTCATTGCCCACATGAGCGTTGAAGTCTCCCAGTAGAATGTCATAGTCCCCAGTCGGAGTACTTTCCAGCACTTCTTCTATAGACCCTAAGAAGGCCGGGTATTCTGCACTGCCATTTGACCTATAGGCACAAACAACAGTGAGAAACCTATCCCCAACCTGAAGGCACAGAGAAGCAACCCTCTCATCCAACACATGCCGTCTAAGCTTGGGGTTAGGAGGACACCCACACCAGCCCGCCACCTCTCACAGTGGGCAACTCCAGAGTAGTGGAGAGTCCAGCCTCTCTCAAGAAGTTGGGTTCCAGAGCCCAAACTGCGTGGAAGCAAGCCCAACTTTATCCAGTTGGTACCTTTTTACCTCTCGCACAAGCTCAAGCTCTTTCCCTCCCAGTGAGGTAAAATTCCATGTCCCTAGAGCCAAATTCCGTGTCTGGGGATTGGGTGGCGGTCGAAGGTCCTTGTCGACCCAATCCCACGATGCACCGGCCCCTTACGGTCCCTCCTGCAGGTGGTGAGTCCACAGGAGGTACCTTATATTTAAAAGTATATGAAAATTTACCTGTTCATTGACATAGAACCTTATAATCAGGTGCACCTTATAGTCCGTAAAATACGCTACAATAATTATTTAGGGGTGACATGATGGCGTAGTGGTTAGTATGATTGCGTCATAGCTGGGTTCGATTGACAGGCAAGGGTTCTTTCTCTGTGGAGTTTGCATGTTCTCTTCACCAAAAACATGTACATTAGGTTGATTGTTGATTCTAAATTGCAAATATGTATATGCCCTGTGAAGGACTATCACCTGTCCAGGGTGTAAACCTGCTTCTCGATCTCTGTGCACTAGGATAGGCTTGAACTTGAATTCGGGTGATAAATGAATGAAAGGTGAAAGGGCTTAATGGTTAAGGTGTTGGACTGATGCCAGGAACACTTGGGTTCGATTCTCAGTCCAAATTGCTCAGTTTGAACAAAACGTGATAAAGTTCCCTTTGGAAAAAAAAAATGCGTCTTCCAAATGCTGTAAATGTAATTTTTTTAGGCACTACGGCGTAGTGGTTAGCACTAATTTTTATTTAAAATTAACATTTAAGCTTATTATAAATAGTAAACTTATTATAAATTATAAACTTTCTTATTTGATATATTATTTGTCACTCACCAATGCAGGCCTGCTTTCCTGGGGTCCTGTGGAAACCTGTATGACACTTGCAATAGTAAGAGCCAGCAGTGTTCACACAGTCTCCATTTGAGCACAGCTTAGAAGCACATTCATCTATATCTGTAAAACACACAAGACGTATGACTTTAGGTTAAAATAATTAAATAATTTATAACTGATCAACTTAGCACTTATCAACCTATTTAAAGTTTAAGATTTTAACCCTTGCCGCTGGGATAGGATAATATGTAAGTAAATAATAGTACATTACTTATACATTAATGCAATGCAAATCAAAAGAATTATATCTGATAAACTGATTAGCAAAACACAAACAAAATGCACTTTTTAAAAATCCTCCCACATCTGAAGTATAACTTACCTGAGCACTCCATTTGACTGTCAATGTGATAGCCTTTGTTACACTCACAATGGTGGCTAAACCCTACTGGAATGCAGCGGCCATTAAGACATAAGTGTGGCATCAGCAGGCATTTGTTTGTTGTTTGGTTTAAACTTACTAGAAAATAAACAAAGAGCTTGTAAGTGTATTCTACACAAAAACATGTTATTCCTAATACAAGTCAACATCTTTTTACATTTTATAATGAATTTTTTTTTTTTATATTCAATTAACACTTGTTTTGCATACATCAGCTTACCAACAGGTTCTTGTGGTCTTTGTCCATTGACATGACCATTATTGGAAATATAAGGAATTTGTGGAATTTGATACATCTGTGGGTTTTGTGGAACCTCTGGATAAATATGAAAGTTCCTATTTGTTGAGTAATGTTGTAGGCTTTCAGGTTCATAGGACTGCTTAAGAACTTTGTCCCCTCTAAAGTCAAGATCCACATCTGGATACCCTCCCTCTAAGCACAGCTTGTGGAATTCATCTAAGAAACACAAAGATTCATTGCTGAAGACTAACTGCAGCACAAAAAATCTGATTGACCTATACACAACATTTTTCTTGAAATAATTATTCTGTACCTTTCAGATTTTCAGAAGTTCAGAGTCTATTTCAAAATGCAATTTTTGTATAAACAATTATCTAGCACATTTAGCACACTACATGAAATCATATTTTTCTTAAAGCAGTCAATAGTTTTATATGAATAAAGGTTTACCAGATCTTCGGCTAGGGCATTTCTCTGGCACTGTCCCTTTGGCCCAGCAGCGACCTCTATCACAACAGCACTGCACTTTAGTGTGGCGCCCAGATACCTCCTTAGCACATCGTCCACTTAAAACAGCTGCAAAACAGGAACCTGTGTCCTGGCCTCAACACACAAACACTATATGATTTTATTAATTGGTCAGCGATATTAGATTTACGCATGCTTTAACCAGTTTATTATTTACTGCTGGAGCCTATACCAGTGCACATAGGGTGAAAGGCAGGCTACATCCTAGACAGGTCACCAGTCCATAGCAGGGCCACACATAGACAAAGAACCATTCGCACTCACACTCTTCTATGGGCAATTTTCGATCCATATAGTAATCCTAATAGCAGAGTATCCGGAAAAATCGGAGGTGGGGGATATCATGAAAACTCAGCAAAAGAAAGATCTCTTGCCTGGGAATCGAAGCCGGAACCTTCTTGCTGTGGGACAAGCCTGCTAATACGAAGCTGACTTTGGGAAGTATTCAACCATTAGCCAATAAATAATCAACGTAATGTCTCAACCAAGAATTTCGAATATAAATCTTGAGTCCATATTTGTTGCCTTAAGGCAGCTGTTTATTGATTTCACTTAAATTTGGATTTATCTGTATTTAACTTTTTTTTTGTTTGAAACCATGTTTCAACGAATTGGTGGTATACATGTCATAATTATTTCATATTAAAGTAACAGACATTGAATATATTGTGTACTTGTTCATTTATTAATTTTCTAATTCAGAGCCCAGCTGAAAAAATTTGTTCTTTAAATTTGCACATACAATCTGCTTAAATGAAAATCGTCAAAACCATTTGGTGTAGTGTCAGGCCCGCTTAAAAGGTCTCTTTGCTGTAAGCATATTTTTTGTGTATGTGTCTAATTTGCATAGCTCATCTCACAGTGAAGTATTATGTATGTTGATGAACAGATTATGTTTAGATTAGATGTATTACAAGGGAAAAAGACCGGCGCGGTGGCGTAGTGGATAGCATGCTTGCCTCACAACAAGAAGGTCCCGGGTTCGAATCCCTGGCCGGGGATCTTTGTGTCAAGTTTGCATGTTCTCCCCGCGTTGCGTGGGTTTCCTCCAGGTACTCCCACAGTTTCCAACCACAGTCCAAAAACATGCAGATTAGGTCGACTGGTGATTCTAAATTGTCCATAGGAGTGAATGTGTCTAGAATGTTGTGAGTGGTTGTTTATCTATGTGTTTCCCTGCAATGGACTGCGTACTGAGAATGGAGAGTATGTATTTTGCATGTATGTATGTGTTTTACACATTCAGTGCACTCAAAACTCACTTTAAGTAGCCTAAATTTCGATCAAAAACAGTGAGTGATGTCAATGGTATACTCGTATCAGTGGGACAGAGAATTGCCAAAGTTCTTCCAAATATTACACATCCAATTAATGAGGTTTCTTTTCTTTGTATTTTATCTGTTATGTGAAACATATATTTTGCTACAAACTGTCCCCTACTGAATTAGGACATAGACTCTCTTTAACTCGCACTCACAACTAAATGATAGACATTGTGTGACTGAAGAATCGAAGGATGTTGACTACAAAGTCATACCAGTTACATACAATGGAGACAAGTAAGAGTTAGGTCAAATATGTATTTTGCACCTCGTATATCTTGTTATAATTCTAAAATGTTATATAATAACATTTAAATAAAAGAAAAATTGTGAAATGACCAGTTAATGTTTGCAATGTTGCCTTCTTTTCCAACAGCAAGTGTGATTTCTAGTAAAATTATACGCATTGAAGCTGGTTGTGCACCAAGTTTCAATTTCTTCCGATAACCGTTGTCCATGATGACAAAACTTGTTGACTCATTTGGATTCATGTATGTTCTTCACAAAGTGTGCATAATTTTGCAACCTAAGGTTATCTGTTCATTCCAAAATATTTTGTTCGTTGTAAATTTCAAACAGGATTTAAGACATTTGGTAAAAGTATTATTATTATTAATCCTAAGTATTTAGACACTTTGCTGTGATACTCATATATTTAACGCAGGTGCAATCGATTTCTTCTGACCATACTTGAGATGGTGAATGGGTTCCTTAATTTGAGTCCAGCTGTGTTTGATAATTCCTATTGGACTTGATTAGGAAAGCCACACTCCTATCTATTTAAGACTCACAGCTCACAGTGCATGTCAGAGCAAATGAGAGTCATGAAGTCAAAGGAACTGCCTCAGAGACAATTGTGGCAAGGCCCAGATTTGGTCCAGGTTTTCTGCTGCACTTAAGGTTCCTAAGAGCACAGTTGCTTCCATAACCCTTAAATGAAAGACAATTGGGACAACCATAACCCTTTCAAGAGCTGGCTGTCTGGCCAAACTGAGCTATCAGGGGAGAAGAGCCTTGGTGAGTGAGATAAACCCAAAGATGTGGCTGAGCTATAGAGATACAGTCAAGAGATGGTAGAAAGTTAACAATCACTGCAGCCTTCCACCAGCAGGGGCTTAATCTGGCCTTTATTTTAAGCAGCACGTGTGGAAAAAAAACAGGCACTGATCATCACCTGTCCAATACAGTCCCAACAGTGAAGCATGGTGGTGGTATCATGCTGTGGGGGTGTTTTTCAACTGGTTGCAACAAGACAATGATCCTAAGCACACAGATAAAATCGTGAAGTGATTCACAGTGGCTTCACAACAACTCTGTGGCTGTTTTTGAATGGTTCAGCCAGAGCTCTGACTTAAACCCAATTGAGCATCTCTGGAGATGGCTGTCCACCAACATTTACCATCCAACCTGACAGAATTAGAGAGTATCTGCCAGGAAAAATGGCAAGGGACCCCCAAATCAAGGTGTGAAAAACTTGTATCTTTCCCAAAAAGACTCATGGCTGTAAAAATAGTCAAAATAGTGCTTCTACTAAATACTGAGCAGAAGGGTCTGAATACTTAGGTACGTGATATTTAATTTTTTCTTTTTTTCTGTGTATACATTAATGAATGAAAATTAACTTAAATTATTTCAGCAAATGGCTTCAATATAACAGATTGAAAAATTTTATACTTTCCATACCCACTGTAAATGTCTTGTTCAAAAATAAATTTCAAAGTGCTATTGAATGCGAATTTTCATTTGTGCATGAATTACAACTAAAATATACTTAGCACAAAATAGAACACGTCAAGTTAACTAATTAACTCAATTAAAGTAGACAAAGGTGATGTTGGGTGTGGATGCTGTAGTAGATCAATGGCTGGACCTGCTTAGTGAGCAAACAGTTTTTAACATTTAAAGAGCAAACTTTTTAAGCATAAGAAACAGGTCATAGAAACTTACCAAAGCATTGAGTTTTATCGGCAGACAGCAGATATCCAGATGGACACATACAGGAAAAACTGCCAAGTAAGTTGGTGCAGAGGCCTCCATCACACACATGTGGAATGGTGGTGCATTCATCCACATCTGGGTGGAATTGAAGAGAAGAAATACATTTCTGTATTATAATAATTGTACAATACTTGATGAAACTGGAAATCAGACTATCATATAATAAACAAAAGATATATTCATTAAAATCTGCCTTAATAACTAAATTGGTAATACAGAAAAAAACATTTTAATTTTGTATGTGTGTGACAAGATTGCAGTCTGTCTTCTTAAGCAGAGTTTCTACAGAATTTAAGTTCATTTTAAGACCCCTTTCTAATTGTTGCTTTGTATACATTTTGTGGCATCAGTTGTAACCACCATGAGAATTCTCAAGAATTTTCTCATCAAAACAAAATTTAAAAAATTGGGAGAGTTTGGAGCTGTCACACATAGCTAAATAGCAGGCATATGAAGTAAAACTCTCATTTTGGTCATGTGACCTGTTGTCTCAGCCTTAAACTAAGCAGAGTAGACTACATGCATCTTTTCCTAAAAGAAAATTTTTTACCATACAGTACAGAAGTCTTATTAGAAGTTAATCTTTACAATTTACATAACAGTTACAGATTCAGTTTGGCATTTGGCAGATGCTCTTATCCAGAGCAACTTTTTGCTCTTATCCAGAGCAACATTTGGGCTCTTTATTTACAACTGAGCAATTGAGTTAAGGGCTTTGCTCAAGGGCACACAGTGGTTGCTTAGTGGAGGTGGGAATCGAGCCCCTGTCTTTCAGGTGTTAGTCAACACCTTAACCACTAGGCTACCACTTTTTACATAACTGATCCAGGTACAAAACCTTTTAAGTGCCAAAAGACTCAAGACTATTATTTGTTATTATTCAAATGTTTATATCTGTTTATAAATTTGTGTGCATGATTTTCAAAAATATCCATCTAACACACAAGTGAGTTTTGAGTGCATTGAATGTATAAACCATGCAGTGGCAGATAGAATACATACATGGATAGCAGATTCATTCATTCATTCATTCATTCATTCATTCATTCTGTAGTGTCTGAGGCGGTATCTAACAATATTTAGCAAATGTCACAGTTCAAGTTTTTTCCCTTGTTCATTCATTCATTCATTCATTCATTGTCTTACCTACTTAGAAATTGCACTTACTCTAACCCTAATCTGAGTCATAATTATGTGGTTTCATTTAAACATGACCGTTGATCTCAGTCCATTCTCATTACCTGGCAACCTTGCCTTGACTAGCTACAATAAGTCCATTTTCTGGAAATGTATTTCTCCATGAAGGTTTTGTTTTGTGGTCATTCCGATTTTTCAACGTCTTTCACTTTTATTCATTATTTGTATTCTTTCATCCTTAACTTGCTTGCACATCAGGAAAAGATCAATTTGCTTACCCTCACACTTATTTGTGCTATCATTCAAGAGATGCCCAACCGGACACTTGCATTCAAAAGAACCAACTGTGTTAATGCAGTTTCCTCCTTGGCATAAACCTGGCACCGCCTGGCATTCATCAACATCTGTGAAAATAAAAGTACTTTGTAGTTTCATAGAGAAAAGTAATGTAAAAGAATATAGCGGAAAATAATGTTTTACGTAGCGATTATGACAAAACCTACACTAGTTGGTGCCAAACTAAAATAAAAAAAGAATCAGGTCATTTTAACATGGAAAACTTTCAGCAACTAATACGACTAACATGACCCCTAATAACTAATAAGCTGCAGAGTTGTTGATTGGGAGACCAGGAAGACCGGGTTCAAGCCCCACCACCGCCAAGGAAAACCTGGGCTCAAACCATATTACCGACAAGTCCACCACTGTTGGGTCCTTAAGCAACACCTTTAACCCTTCCTTCTGCAGGCGCTGCATAATAGCTGAACCTTCACTCTGAACCCTAACTTACTAAGGTGAATTGTGTGAAGAAAAACATTTCATTATGTTGTTAGTTACAGTTAGGCATATGGCATATATATATATATATATTTTTTTTATTTTTATTTTTTTAACTGAGCAATTGTGGGTTGAGGGGCTTTCTCAAGTTTGTTGGCTGCTTGGTGGAGGTGGGAATCGAATCCCAGTCTTTCTGGTATTAGTCCAACACCTTAACCACTAGGCTACCACTTCCCACATGTTGTACATGTATGTGAAAAAATTGAAATATAATTTAATTTGCACTTTGGAATTTAATGAAAGATGGATGTATGGATCTATGGATGGATGGCATCAGCTGTAAGCACCATGAGAATTATTCTCTTGAATAATTTTTCAAGACACTGCTTGCAGCTTGCAACTAAAATGGACAAGCATACATGAATCCAGCCCGTGATATTTTTTCCAAAAAATGATTAGACACAGAGAGAAGAGCATTCTTAGTGCAGGTCCTAAGCCCAAATAAATGAAAAGGGTTGTATCTAGCGTAAAACCGCGCCAAATCAAATATGTGGCTCACAAATGAGAACTTCATAACGGATCGGTCGAGGCCCGGGGTTAACAATGACCGCTACAGGTACTGTTAGCCAACAGGATACCAGTGGAAAATGGGCTACTATTGGCCAAATGAGAAGGAGTTGGTGAAGATGTCTACAGAGACGGCAGGGGAAGGAGAAGTGTAGGAGAGCGGAGGATAGGGTGGGACAGGAACATTGTAAGTGGATTTAAACCGTTTTATCATGGTGTAGATGGATGCAACCTGAAAGAGATTGGAGACTGTAAGGTTGTGACAGGGGATAGTGTAGCTAAAACAGCATCACATCTGTAGGATGGCTTTGGAGGTTAGGAAAGAAAGGAAGAGAGAGAGGACAGAAAATAGAATAAGATGGTGGAAGCTGAAGGAAGAAGACTGTAGTGTGAGATTCAGGGAGGAGGTTGGACAAAGGCTTGGTGGTGGTGAAGAAATGTTGAATGAGATGGTTGTTGACTTCAGGAGCTCACAGTGTGACCACTCTCCACTTAACATTGATGAATCCCAAGTGAATATAGTCAAGAGCACCAAATTCATTGGGTTCACCTGGAGGAGAACCTCAGCTGGTCACTCAACACCAAATCCATCACCCAGAAAGCCCAACAGCGTCTCTACTTCCTGAGGTCGCTGAGGAGAACACACCTCCCACCCCCATCCTCATCATGTTCTATAGCGGGACTATAGAAAGGATCCTGTGCAGCTGCATCACTTACTGGTCTGGGATTTGTACCATTATGGAACACTCTTCCCTCTATCATAGACATGTACACCACACGTTGCATTCCCAAGGCACACAGAATGTGGATGACAACACACACACTATGCACCCTCCTGCCATCTGGAAAACGGTTCCGAGGCATTCAGGCCCTTACAACCAGACTGTGTAACATTTTCTTCCCTCAAGCTATCAGACTTCTCAACATGGAACTGAGTGGATGGACACACGAAACACACACTCATTCGTACACACGCGGCCTACCGCATACACTGCTGTTCTCACAACTGCACAGATGTTTTTGCACTATTTCACTGTTAACTACCTTATTGCCAATCTTTACTCGGTGTCTGTCTTTGTGTTATTGTCTTTATCTGCTGTCATCGTGTTGTACTGTTCGTATAGTTTGTAATTACTTTCTGTAGCACCTAGGTCCTGTGGTTAAATGACAATAAAACTTCTTTTACCACTTTTTAGAAGTAATAAGTAATGATGTGACATCTGGACAGGGAAAGCAAGACAGAGACGTGGTGGTGGACTGGGATAAGGGAGGAAAGCATAAAGAAAAAGTGGTTGGCGAAACAGAATTGGGATCGGCAGAGAGATGAGAAAAGTAAGCAGGATTATAAGTAGCTGGGAGCTGGGAAAAGCTAAGGCAAAAGCTAAAATGCAAATGTGATGAACTTATATTGGCAGGATTCATATTGCAGGTACACGCTTTATTAACACAACTCAAACACAAAGTGAAACTAAACCTATCGTAAACTGAAAAGAAAAGTGCAGTTCAAAAAAACAAGTGAAAAAGGAACATAACCGAAGCACAGACCGGTGCTGGAACCGAGAGAACTGGAGACTGAAACATGGACCAAAACAGGAACAGCAGATGGAGGTAAAGATAACCAGGAACACAGGGTAAACAGAAATATGGAAAAGAGAAAACAAACCAACAAAAACAATGGCCAACCAGGACCAAGAACATTATCAGAACCAAGCGAGCAATTAAAGTCTATAAACCAGAAGGAAGATTGCCCACAAAGAAGGCTGGAGCGCTGGGAGGCACTGCATACAAGGCTGACAGCAGCAAAGACGAAGTTGGCGAAGCTGAAGGTGCCGGAGACGAAGCTGGCAAGGCTGAAGGCGCCAAAGACAAAGCTGGCAAGGCTGAAGGCGCCGAAGACAAAGCTGGCGAGGCTGAAAGCGCCGAAGACAAAGCTGGTGAGGCTGAAGGCGCCGAAGACAAAGCTGGCGAGGCTGAAGGCGCCAGAGACGGAGCTGGCAAAGCTGAAGGCGCCGGAAACAGAACTGGCGAGGCTGAAGTCGCCGGAAACAAAGCTGGCGAAGCTGAAGGCGCCAGAAACTGAGCTAGCAAAACTATAAAAAATTGTTTTTGCTTTGCCTCACAAACTGAGCGCACCGGGTTACCATTAAACCTCTCTGGCAAAACTTCCAGTGACGGCATGGCTAGCACATGTGCAGAGAGCGTGGCTAGTGCGTACGCTGACGCTGTGGGTGACACATGCACAAAAAAATCCCACCGAGTGTGTACCGCTGAATCCTTAGTAGACGGATTATTCTGTGGTGAACTTATATTGACAGAATCCATGTTGCATGTTCACGCTTCCTAAACACATTAACACAACTCAAACACAAAGTGAAAGCGAACATAAACTGAAAGGGAAAGGGCACACTCACTGAATACCATCAATAGGATAAACACAAAACTCTTAACTGGCAAGACTCAGAAGTGTCCCTTATGAAACTGTTGTCAGATAATTAGTCCACACAATAATCTGCGACTATAGCAGTGGCACGTTGCCTTAAATAACACATCATTGTCCTAGCTACGCTAATTGAGGGGGGGGGCTTAGTCTGCTTCCTTACAGAAGTTGGACACTAAGGAGGGAGAAATGGACTTCTACCAGTTGGACAGGCAGAGAGACAGAGCTGGAAAGATGTACTACAAGTTAGAGCAATAATGGATACAGATGGAAATGTGTTGTCTAGAGAGGAAAGTTTGTTGAAAAGGTGGAGAGAGTATTTTGAGCATGAATGAGGAAAATGAGAGAGGATGTTGGATGATGAGATGGGGGAGCAGAAAGTTGATAGAATTAGAAAGGCGGAAGTGAGAGAAGCTATCAAGAGGATGAAGAGTGGGAAGGCGGTTGGAACAGATGACATTCCAGTAGAAGTATGGAAATGTTTAGGAGAGTTGGCAGTGGACTTTGACTATATGACTAAAGATGATTAAAGTTGATCAGTCACACCATGATGTTATGGGAAAGGGTAATAGAAGCTAGGCAGAGGGAAGAGGTGGCCATCTGTGAGCAACTGTATTGTTTCATGCCAAGGAAGAGAACTACAGATTCGATTCAATTTAGTTTTATTTATATAACTATTTTTACAATTGTCATTGTCTCAAAGCAGCTTTACAGAGTGAATGATAATTCTGATAGTTTGTCCCTGATGAGCAATCCGGAGGCAATGGTGGCAAAGACGAACTCCTTCAAATGCAATGTTTGCTTTGATGATGTTGATTGAGAAGTATAAAGAAGTCACAGGCAGTATATTGGTAGAAGACCAAGGAGGAGGTTAATTTATGTGATGAGGGAAGGTAGTTGGGGGTAAAAGAGGCAGATGTAGAGGACAGGGTAGTATGAAGAAGATTAGACACAGAGAGGAAAGGCTCAACAGCATTCACAATTGACAATTATCACTATGATTAACAGGTGAGAAATATGCAATGCCCCCCCCCCCACCCAGAGAACAGTTCAATTTAGTTTCTTAGCTATGAGTGACTGTTAAATTGAACGTTTTATTTTGTTTTGCAATATTTGAGGAGTATTTCAAAGGTTTTCCTAAACTTTTATCATTATAAGTTTAATTTAGTTAATCATTTGGAATACAGTTGTTGCAGTAAATGATATACTATAATAAACAATTACTGTTCACTAATAATACAATTTTTAAATATCAGAGTTTAGACTTCAACATACAAGCTCTGAGGACAACAATCGGTGTGAAACCGTAGCAATATTCATGTCTCAATAATTCAAACTGTAGCGACTATCCTTTAAAAGAGAGTGCCTTGTATAGGAACGTGGGTAGACAGACTGCAGGGAAAATATGCTTTGTAGCCACTGAGTATGTCACAGACAAGCTAAGGTTTATCTCTCTACCAAGAAAACGTGGACACCAGTCACTATTGCTAAGCATGAGGAATAACATTTTTGAAAGATATTTGAAAACATAGCTTGTTTTGTCTAATTCTTAAACTTCATTGAGAGTTGGAGAGTCCTGAAATGTGCAGGCCAGACATTTTATTCAGCTTTAAATAAAACCAGAATTGACTGATGTAGCATGAACTATCATTAATCGGTCAAATCATTAATCAGACATATTTTGGGCAACAACTATGAAGCCCACTAGGGTGGAATCCTATTTTCTCATCAAAACTACTATATCCAGATGATTTGGATGGATTTAAAAGAGATGTAATACAGGATAAAAAAGAAAAGCAAGTATTTAAACTATATATTAAAACAAAAGGTATAGACACAATTTAAAACCCTTTTACTGATTGTAGATGGTTTATTAATTTTGATTGGGATGCAAGTCAAAGTTATATCAGATAGCCTGTGGTGCCTTTGTTGATGTTGAGACTTGGCACAGGAAAAAAGAATATCAATATATTCAGTAGAGCATACGCTAAATTGTTACAGTATGCAGAGCATCCACTTTGATATCCAAGCCAAGATGTATATGGGGAGGTATTCCAAGAATTTCTAGCTATCATCGAAACATGACAGACACAGATGCAAACCTCACAATGTCTAAAGTTAGATTGTAAACATTGTCAAGGGAATTTTAAAACGAATACAATGACCCTTTTATATTGTATTAGGTGCTGTGTGGGCTGACCAAAGTAAATACACACTTGTTCATTCCAGCACAACAGAGGATATGACTCACTCACTTCACATCAGGTAAAGATTTTTGAATCAGACTAATTGTAAGGTGGCGAACTGGGCTCTGCCCCGCGCGCGGAGTCGACAGACAAGGCTCTGCCCCCATGTAGCGGCAGCTGTCAAAGAGCCGCATATATGTTTGGCTTCGTCGTGTTTGATGACGTAATATTTAAGGAACGATGTTAGCCATTCATTGCTCAGTGTTGCCAATATTTTTCCCGTGCTCATCTGTTCCCTTCAGAAAAAACTAGATGTGAATTTTTTTTACTGCTACTGAGCGACGAGGCATTACTGGCGATAGCGGCGGTCTGAGATTTTTACTGGCGACAACCCGTGGATATTTAGCACTTTTTGCATTGGATTTCGGAGATCTTTTCCGGACCTATCGAGCCTGAGCCCTCTGCGTCTTCACCAGAGCCCTCTGCGTCTTCACCAGAGCCCTCTGCGTCTTCACCAGAGTCCTCAGCGTCCTCACCAGCACCCGGCTTGAGGGAACTCTGGAGGGGGCAAAGGGGCCTCTGGGAACTCTGGAGGGGGCAAAGGGGGCCTGAGGGAACTCTGGAGGGGCCAAAGGGGGCCTCTGGTGTGCCATTCTGCCATTAAACCAGATGTTGAGGAACCTTTTTGACTCAGAGAGCTATGAAAGCAAAATATTTGGAAATGTAATTCAGTGAGAGCCACATAATATATTTTAGACTGATTGAAAAGGGGGTGTTTAACTGTTTACCCAGCAACGGCTAACGTAGACTATCATCATCTAATTAAAATAATGGCTATGTAATGGATTAACAGAGATCAGATCCCTGTTGCAGGTAACACGTATTTATTGACTCCCAGACCGAACACAAAATGAAACCAAAACACAGGGGAAACTTAAACAAACTCAAAACACGGGGTTACTCAGGAGCGAAGGGACAAAACACAGGGTTACTCAAGAGCAAAAGGACAAAACACGGGGTTACTCAGGAGCAAAGGGCCAAAACACGGGGTTACTCAGGAGCAAAGGGACAAAACACGGAGTTACTCAGGATCAAAGGGACAAAACACAGGGTTACTCAGGAGCAAAGGGACAAAACACAGGGTTACTCAGGAGCAAAGGGACAAAACA
>JAOTRA010067832.1:0-14698 GCA_026260255.1 Pseudolaguvia tuberculata | reverse complement strand
TATATATTATAATATAAAAACATTTTCCACTGCATTTCTTTTGTGCAGCATTTTATTCAAAGATTTAAAGAATGGTATTTAGCGATCTGTAATGAATGTTGGGGGTGTGTTTGGAAAAGTGAGTAGCATGTGAGAAATACTTGCATAGATTTTGTCTAAAAAAGGCCAAAAGGATTG
The DNA here is from genome assembly GCA_026260255.1 of Pseudolaguvia tuberculata. Classification (NCBI taxonomy): domain Eukaryota; kingdom Metazoa; phylum Chordata; class Actinopteri; order Siluriformes; family Sisoridae; genus Pseudolaguvia; species Pseudolaguvia tuberculata. Next base: position 14,521 of record JAOTRA010067832.1, on the reverse strand, counting down.
AACTTTTCTAATGACTAAATCATACCATTTAAAGTCACTTTAGAGTGCTTATAAGAAAGCAAAAGAAAGATGTCTTAAGCATGCCTGTGTTATAAGCGAGTTTCGTGTTTATTATCCTACTTGTTGTTACTGCAGTTATTTAAGAAATATAAAAATATATTGTCTAACTAGAGGGGCAAAAGATCAAGATTAACATTTTAAAAACATCCATAAGCACTTGGAATAATTTCCAATAATTATTGAATTATGTAAATAAACTAATGTTAAGGAACAGAAGATGCATTAATATATTTTAATGTTTTAAAATCCTCCAAGTTGAGAGGATATGTGTGTAATTGTGGTTTTAAAGTTCCACTTTCACCAGATTGCCTGGGGTGACATTCACACATCAAGTCTTCTTGTACGCACATCCATGATTGAACCATTGTCTGCTTAGTGACATAAAACAGCTCCCCACTTTTATCTGCAGTCTTCTGTACCTGCTATTAAGCTAGTCTCATGCAAGTGCTTTTTAATTTTACTTTTATTAAGTTTTTATGTTTTCAGTGACAGTGCATTGCCTTTTATTTCAATACATGTTAAAACATACCCCTTTGTAAACCTTCACTTCCAATATAACAAATGAGCAGTGTTATCTGTGAAATTTAGGTAAAAGTTAATAATAAGTAAAATGCAGGATACCTTTCTGTACTACATATGTATGAAAGAAATAGGGTAGCATTTCAGTCTGGGCTTTAAACTTGTTGTCTGGTCTGACAACTGATTTCCTCACTGTATAATTCAAATATAGGTCTGTATTAGTTCTCTTTAATACACTATTATTTCTGTACTCTTTTTATTTTGTAACATTCAATGTGATTAATTTAAATATCCGTACCAATAATCTGAAACATAATAAATAACAATGAAAAAAATGTTTATTTAACATTTTTGGAGGGTCTTTCTGGTTACAGCACACTCTTTTTTTATTATGTAAAAAAATAGAATAAAGAAGTAAATTTGAGATGCCAACACTCCACACAAAATTTTGTAAATGAAATAAAAAAAATCTTTTTTTGTAAATATTAAGCAATTCAAATAGAGCCTCATGCAAAAGCCTTTTGTTCAGAAGCACTGAGAAAACATTCACCCTGAAACAATAGGAAAAATTAGTATGCAGCACCCCTGGAGTGCTATGTCGCCTTTCAGTGACAAATGCTATCCTCCTGCTGTGAGGGTCAGTGTGAAAGATCCTTCTTACACACTGGCAGCATGGAACCCAACAATGAAAACAGAATATACCTTTACCCTGAGGTATTTTAGCAGATTGTAGTCCATGAAGTTAAGTAAAATTGCATTCTTTTGTACAGGCACGTTTCAGTAAACAAATTTTGCTGTAACAGTTTTTTTTACTCTGATCAACCGAACAGAAGTTAAGTGTCTTCCACTGCTAATCTAGTTTAAGTTATATGGGTCAGCGTTACCGATTCCGATTAACATTGCAGCACATAGAAACTGAAATTTGATTAGACAAAACAACCTAACATGCTCATAGACATACTGGAAGAAGTGCAGCCAAGAGAAATGCTATGGAATGAAGAGAATAAACTGTTGGAAATAAGTTCTATTTATATATACTATTTATATTTGTCTGATTTTAGGCAAGGCCTTCGGTGCAGGCCCTGTTTGCCCATCTCTGAGCTTATATTATTTACCAAAAATATTTGTGCATTTGCTGTAAATTATTGACAGGTTCATGGTGATAAATGAACCTTTTATTCTGCAAGGGTCATCTTTTCATAACTCTGCCTGACAGCCAGATACTCTTCTATATGTTCTTCGGTACAAGGAGCCTGTAACAATGTGAAGGACAGCCATTTTCAAAAAGCAACAAAACAGAGCAGAAGAGTGGGCATGATTAATTTGATGGCTAAATGACATGTAATGCTGGAAACTTTATTTATAGCCATACTCTATATCAGGGCAATTAAGGATTGGCCTTTAGGAGTTGCTGACAGATTGTAGTCTCTTCTTACACAGATTTTATTGTCTAACCCACAGTCTCAGGGCAGCTGTCGTGTCTGCCAAAATCAAGGACATGACTATTCAGAGTTTAAAAACGTCCAAACTCACCTTTACAGAATTCACCTGCACACCAGCACTTCCCACACTCATCTCCTGTTTAAGCATTTAGTTTTTATGTATTCAAATATCAAATTATTATATTGTGCTTGGATAAGTTCAAATGTGACACTAAGAAAGAAGAAATAGAAAGTTCTCCCCATGCTTGCATGCCTTTAGAAAACATTCTAAGTTGCCCATAGGAGGGATTGTGAGTGTGTGTCGTTGTTTGTCTATGTGTGGCCCTGCGATGGACTATGGTGCAGTGAGCAGACGGTCATACGGCAATATGGCAATACGGAATTGATGTATCCATAGACCCTCTGTGCAATGGCAAACAACATAATTACCCATTTTATTTATTCAGCAGCAAGTGTGCAATGTATCTTGAACTCCTCCTTCTTCTCCTTTTGGCCGCTCCTGTTAGGGGTCGCCACAGCGGATCGCTCTTCTCCATACTACCCTGTCCTCTACATCTGCCTCTTTCACCCCAACTACCTGCATGTCTCCCCTCACCACAACTTAAGCATACATAGCTAAAACATAAATTTAAGGTGTTTTCTACATTTTTTCTGTAAAGCTTTCTCAGTCTCAGTCATAATAAAAAAATGCAAATGATTTATGTTTGTGAGGTGTATGAAAAATGAGTGCTGGTTGAAGGATGTGTGCACTTTTTCCTTCTGTGCTGTGAATTAGGTTGCTAAAACTGAAAGATGGTGTGTCCTCACTGCTGACACAACAAGAGGCAGCACTGTCTGCAATTAGACGCACTTGTCAAACCAGATGCAGTATAGAGAAACACAGTATTAAAAAAAGTACAGATGTAGCATTTCTCATTTTATGTATTTTTTTATTTGTAACTTATTAATTACATATGTGTTTATAAAACAGTGCATGCATAACTTTTTTTATTATAATATGTATAATTACAATATATAAACGTCATTATGTCTTGGGAATTTAAATGAACATTAATTAACATGTGTGCTGACCCACTGTTGCTCCCATGTGATCTCAGACTGACAGATTAACCTTAATGAGTTTGATGAATGACTCTCAATTCAAATCCCACGATGATATTATATTGATATTGATGTTCCAAAAATACTGGTTGGTTAAAGGATCAAGCAGCATTTATGCAGGACCTTTCATGCAGGCTCACCAAACATCAGTGACTTCATTAAAACAGCAAACTGTAAAGCAAACGTTGGCGTAGAAATACTTTATTAAAAGCTTTATACTAATGGCTAGTACAGACGAGGGTCCCTCTGGTGGTGGGAATAGTTACACAAACCGTGTACAAAACTATAGGTAGATAGTTATAGGTATTACCGGGTTGACAGAGTTTTAAGAGCATAGTACACATGGAGCTTTGGAATGGAGCAAAGCAGATGACCATCTCTCCTTGGATGAAGGAATGTTCATCTATGTCTTTGATTGTCCTAAATAGGGGTGTGTATGACTGTTTGTTTTATTTGCAATTGGCTGGTTGTTCAGTTTAATTAAGTGAAAACTAGCAAAGCATATCATGCAATCTCTGTTGCTGTAGTGACCAACTTTTTGCCATCCCATACATGAACAAAATCTCAGTAGAGTTTCTATTTTGGCCGGACACTAGTACATTCATCTCTGAGGTCTTGGCTCAGGTACGCATGACAGCCATCCATTTTATTTATAAACTTTAACACCCTTGTAGTTGATCATCTCCATAAAACCAAAAAACAAGGCCCACTTTTCTAAAGTGATGTAGTTGAGCTTTCCCTTTATCTGAATGCTGTTGTCACATTTAAAAGCATAAATTACTTGCTCTGTATCGCTGATCACAAGGCCCTGAGCACCTTCATGGTTCTCCACACTCATTTTTGCCTTGCAACTCCAGCACGGGAGGCAAAGTGCAGGCCGGGGCGACTGTGGCCATAGATCAGCTGCCTAGTTACAGTTAGGCATTTAGCAGACGCTCTTGTCCAGAACGATGTACAATCAGTGCTTAAAGCTATAACATAGAACATTTCACAACTGATACAGATACAATCACAAACAGTGTAACAACCATAAACATTTGAAGAGCAAGAGGGTATATATATATATAATTTATTTTTTAATATAAAGTGTGAAGGGCAATCGTTTAAAGGTATTTCGAGAAAAGGTTTGAAGACAGCCAGTGACTCTTCTAGAGAAGAGTCTTGAGGCAGACCGGCCTTGAGTCGTAGGGGGTGGAACAAGTCGTGCAGTGCTGGTGGATCTGAGGGATCGAGGTGCTATGCGCGGAGTAACTAGTATTTGGAGATAAGGTGGAGCAGTCCTGTTCTTGGCTTTTTTGGCAAGTAACAGTGTTTTGAACCTGATTTGTGCAGTTACTGGAAGCCAGTGGAGCGTGCGCAGTAGTGGTGCGAGGTGAGAGAACTTGAGTAGGTTGAAAACTACACTTTTATTGTTAATTATTATTAATATTTCATCATCATCCTTTAAACTGGGTGTTTTTGAAAAAACCTATAACTTGTTCCCAGGATCTCCCATGTGTGTCTAAGATAGTAGAAAGAATTTCCAGGATTTAGTGCCTATGATAGCACTGAAAGTGCTTTAATTACAATTACAACCTGCTGCAAACTGTTGATAATAGTTATCTCTCCCCTCTGCTACTGGACCTCAGTGCTGCTTTTGACACTGTCTATCACAATATTTTTTTGCGTAGATTAGAAAACTTTGTTGGCATTAGTGGAAGTGCATTAGCATTAGTATTCCAAGGCTCAATTGTAGGGCCGTTACTTTTCACACTTTATATGCTACTTATGGCGGATATTATTAGCTTTCACTGCTATGCTGATGACACTCAGCTGTATATCTCTTTGTAGCTCGGTCTAACGATCCCGTGGTAGACAGATTAGCCGAATCCATTTTGCAGAGATAAGTAAGAGTTTATTTGGGAAGGGGAAGTGGAAGGCAAACAAATCCAAAACGTAGTTCAAAGAGAGAAGTCGAGTAACAAGCACAAAGTCAGTAATCCAGAGGTCAGAACAAACATATATCAAAAGGATCGCTTGGTAAGGCCTAGGGCAACAATACTTTGCATGGTTTTCAAAGTTCCACCTGCTTATATAGATGGGCCACGCCCTAATGGCTGATACAGGAAGCAACTTGCTAAAACTCGGGCGATGGTGCCCTCTGCAGACGATCCTCCGGAAAACCAGTCCTCACAGTACCCCCTCCCCTAGGAACGCCTCCTGGCGGTAGGCCAGGGAGCTCAGGGTGACGAGCATGAAAGTCCCGGAGCAGCGTAGGATCCAGGATGTCTGATGCTGGCACGCAGGACTGTTCCTCCGGGCCATAATCTTCCCAGGTTACCAGGTATTGTAAGCCTCCGTCTGGAGCTGAGTATCTCCCGTACAGTATATGCCAAGCCCTCTTCTAATTCAATAGCTCCGGTAGCGGTTCTCCTGCATCACCTGAGGGTACACAAGGCTTCAAGAGAGACACATGAAAAGTCGGGTTAATTTTCATATGCGCAGGTAGCTGGAGCCTGAAGGATACCTCATTAACCTGTTTGATAATCTTGAAAGGTCCAATGTACTTGGGGCTAAGCTTTTTGCACGGGAGTTTGAGTCGCAAATGCTGTGTAGACAACCAGACTCGCTGTCCGACTTGATACTGAGGCGCCGGCTTTCTTCTTTTATCAGGCCCGATCCAGTCCTGTAGGTAATCACAAAATTAAAACGAGTGAAAAATAACGCCCAGCGAGCTTGGCGAGCATTTAGCCGATGAGCTCCCTTCATATATTCTAGGTTCTTGTGATATGTAAAGACTGTGAAAGGGTGTGTGCTCCCCTCCAACCACAAACCCCAGAAACTGCTGCAGCTCCTTCACTGTATGTGGAACAGGCCACTCTCGCACAGCCTGCACATGACCTGGTTCCATGGAGATACCTGTGGTGTTAATAATGTACCCCAAGAACTGTACCTCAGTTGCATGAAACACACACTTCTCCGCCTTTACAAATAGCTTGTTTTCTAGTAAACGATGCAGAACTGCTCGAACATACCCCACATGCTGCTCTATGTCCTGTGAATAGATCAAAATATCGTCAGTGTATACAACGGCACAGATGTCTAAAAACTCCCGCAACACATCATTATTAAAGGCTTGAAATACCGCGGGAGCATTGCATAGTCCGTAGGGCATCACCAAATATTCATAGTGGCCTTTAGGAGTGACAAAGGCAGTCTTCCACTCATCGCCCTTTCTAATGCGCACTAAGTTATAGGCACTTCGCAGGTCCAACTTAGTAAAAACTTTAGCCTCCTTGAGCTGCTCCAAGGCTGCCAGGTGACCACTCTAAGATCCTACCCTGTTTCCAGGAGATAATAGGATCATGCTTATTCAACCAAGGATAACCCAGAATGAGGGGGGTCTTAGGAGCTTGAGTCAGGTGAAACCTAATATTCTCGTGATGGATCTTATTAATGGAAGGTATGAGAGTTCCTGTCCGTGCGCAAATGGCTTCACCTATCTCATGCCCCTCAATAGCTGAAATACGAAGTGGGGGGTCGCAAGGCTCAATGGGAAGGTGCAGGTCTCTAGCTAGCCCGGTGTCCATCAGATTTAGCGCAGAACCTGAGTCCACAAGGGCAGAGAGAGAATGCATTACACCTCCATCACACAATCGCACTTTCACATACAAAGCAGAGTCTTTGACGTTGACTGCATGAATAATGGGTCTTACTTTGGGTTGGCCTTTATGGGACAGCGTGGGGCACTGTGAGCATAAATGTCTAGATAATCCACAGTACAAACACAGGCCCAGCTGCCCCTCTTTAAACAGTACCTTGAGAGCGGCGTCATTCATGCTGCTTTGCGCTCCTAACGTGCGAAAGGTAATAGCGAAGTCGGCCGCGGATTGTGAGCCTTGCTTTAACCGCATAAGACGCGTAGAAATATCGAGTCCTCCTGCCGGATGCTCGAAAACCTTCTTTAGCTGCAAGAAAAAATACTTTCTGGATGTGCGTATGCGCTCATCGGTCTACCAGACTGCAGTAGCCCACTCCAGGGCGCGATCTGAGAGTAAGGACATCAGAAAGGCACATTTCTTAGTCTCAGAAGAAAATCGCACAATTTGCTCAGCAAAGATCAGTCTACATTGCTGGATGAAGCCCCTGCAGTAGTTTGGGTCGCCGCAGAATTTTACAGGTAAAGAGGTTACCGGAGCGTTGAGCGTGGCAGCCTGATGTGGCTGATTACCTGGTGCGGCAGACAAGGTGAGAGCGTGCACCTGATCCTGCAGTCATCGGATGATTTGAGCTTGAGAGTTTAGCGCTGCTGTTTAGCTCATCCAAGGTACGATTCTCCGCTGGGTTCGTGTTTGGCGAAGTATTCTATAACGATCCCGTGGTAGACAGATTAGCCAAATCCATTTTGCAGAGATAAGTAAAAGTTTATTTGGGGAGGGGAAGTGGAAGGCAAACAAATACAAAACGTAGTTCAAAGAGAGAAGTCAAAAAAACAAGCACAAAATGAGTAATCCAGAGGTCAGAACAAACATATATCAAAAGGATCGCTTAGTAAGGCCTAGGGCAACAATACTTTGCATGGTTTTCCAAGTTCCACCTGCTTATATAGATGGGCCACGCCCTAATGGCTGTTACAGGAAGCAACATGCTAAAACTCGGGCGATGGCGCCCTCTGCAGGCGATCCTCCGGAAAACCAGTCCTCACACTGACAGATTTTTAAGCACCTTTTACCACATAAAATCGGTTTGCACAACCAGAATTAATTAATATATAAGGTGCACCTGACTATAACACGCATTGTCGATTTTTCAGAAAATGAGAGGGTTTTGGATGTGCCTTATAGTCCGGAATATACGGTATTTAATTTATGTAGTTGAATTGGAACGGCTCAGAAGGGTGTAACAGATTTTTTTATGGCATATATTATTATTTTTTTTATGGCAAATATAATTATATTTGTGTAAAAGGCAAATGGAAACTCAAAGTAGGCTCTTAGGCAGAGCCAGATGTCATGGGAATAGGGTTCTGGGCAGAGCAAAGTGTTCTGGGGCTCAGGTCTTGGACAGAGTCAGGCATTGTAGGGATCATTCCTGGGCAGAGCCACGAATCGTGGGGATTGGGTCTTGGGCAGAGCCAGGCATCATGAGGTCATGTTCAAAACTTGAGTGGCACTAGTCTGAGTCTCCTTAACAGGGTTCAGGGTAAACAGAAATGTATTGTAGGCCAGCACCCACTCCACATATGTCACAAAGTCTCCAATGGGGCCATCCTAAATAAGTCCAAGTTATACCAACGTTTAGGACTATCTAAAATCTACAGACTAGATTGCGTGAAGACTAATTCACAGCGTGAATTAAAAAAAAAGTCTATACAAATCTGCATTTTTTTTACTTTAAATGTAATGATGTACATTTAAATATGATAAAAGGAACATGGTTAAATATAGAAAATTGTAGTATTGTGAAATATTTTTTGCCTTCTCCCATTAACACCTCCCTTCTCCCGACTCTTTTTTAATGATTCAAAGAGGAGAAAGAACAAGCTGATCTGTTAAGGCAGCAGTGTAATGCAGAAGAGCAAAGGAAGCAAGAAATCGAAAAACTTCATGAGGAGGTAAATGACAATTATCGGAAAAGGATACAGCAGCTAGAAAAGAAGCTTGAAGATGAGACGTTTCTTCAGCAGCTGGAATTGGATAGAGCACTGGAGAGTAAACTAAATGAACAGAAACAACTCATGGAAAAAGGCTTTAGTGAGAAATCCAAGCTGATGGCACAGGAGATAGAGCAACTGAAAAAAGAAATGGAAACGCCCTCTTTTAATATTACTGATTTAATCAGACCATTTTTGGGGCCTGTTACAAATGTGCTTCTCTCAGTCCTTCAGTATACACTTAACAAGAAATTCTGATACAAACAGAATTTCAAGAGAAAGAGTACAGTGATAATGGAAAGTAAAAGACTTGGGTTGCATGGTGGCATGGTGTTCAGCATAGTTGCCATAGGACAAAAAGGTCCTTGGTTCGATTCCTGAGAACGGGTTCTTTCCGTATAGAATTTGCATGTTCTCCCTGCGCTTATGTAGGTTTTCTCCAATTCTTACAAAAAAGCATGTATTTTACATTGATTGGTGATTCTAAACCACCAATAGAAGTGAGATCGAGTTAAATCGTTTCTAATTAAATTAAACTTTGACGTATATGCACAACTGTAGTCCTGTGTTGTTTCTGGATCAATCAACCATATTGATAAAAGTAGACTTTATTGTAATATTTATTCTGTTTCATTAGTACATTGCAAATGTTCCAACAGAAAATGGTAACCTGTAGTATATTTTATTTATTCATAATTTAGTATAGTATTTTCTGAAATTATATTATACAAAAATATACTTTATTTTAAATTTTCTTTTCTGTTTTATGTATTGTATTTATTTGTAATATATTCTAATATTACTTTTAATGTGCTGATAATGACCAGTGTGTTACACTAGTTTTTTTTATTTATAGTGATCCTGTATAATTAAAATATTTTTTGTTAAAATCACAATATATTTGTAATACATTTCTTTTGCCAGTTAATTAATTTAAAATTTACAATACACCTCAGTGTAATGAATCACTCTTGTTTGGGTCCATAATGCAGTTACTCCGTTTATTCACAGATTCAGTGTTGGGAAGAAACAAGGTCAAGATTCAGGCAAAGTTCAGTACAGAGTTCAATAAACAGTCCAGACAGATAAATTCAAATCGCACGGCTAAACTTGTAAACGTAGACATTTCCCTCCTCATCCAACAAATACTCCAAAGTGCCTCTTCTCTTACAGGAGTCGATGATCCCATGTATTAGGCAGGTGGGACCGTCCTCAAGTTCAATGGGGCCAGGGGGACTTGGCTGTATGTGGCCTGCACAAGGATTGCCGTAATGAGACTTTAGTAAGGATACGTGGAAGGCAGAGGAGATGTGGTAGGATGGCTGCAGTTGTAGGCGATATGTGAATTTGTTGATTCGGTACAGGATTTTAAATGGACTGAAGTACTTTGGGCCAAGCTTTTTATTGGGTAATTTTAATCGTAAGTCCTTGGTAAACAACCAAACTAATTGACCTGACTGATGGGCGATGGGGGAGGTGACCGCTATTCATTTGCAGTCAATGTTGGCTGATGGTCCTCTACAGACGTACATTGGGCACTCTTCCACACTATGCTGCATCAAATCCTCGATGGAATGTACAGAGGCTGGTTCATTAGACCATGCAAACAGAGGTGGTTGATACCTCAACACACTTTAAAACGGGGTCAAGCCGGGAGAGGAATCGGTCAGGGTGTTTTGGTCGTACTTGGCCCAGGGAAGAAACTCACGGCACCGGTTTGGCTCCTTGGCATAGTAGGACTGGAGATATCTGTCCAACTCTTGGTTTAGATGTTTAATCTGTTCATTTGACTGGGGATGATAACCTGAGGACAGTCTGACGTTAATTTCCAGATTGTAACAGAACTCCAGGCCTTAGAGGTAAATTGGGGACCCCTGTCAGGCACTTTGCAACTTCCAAATCCTCCTAAAGTAGCTTGAGAATAGGTTATTGGGTCCGGCATGATTTGTGTGATGTGCTGATTATCCATTATGAACAAAACACTCCTGGTTTGACTTTTGATATGAAACTTTAGGTATGAAAAAGGAACTGAAACAGATGAAATGATTTTTGTACACAATGTTGAACTTGAACTCATATACAGGGAAAGGAACATAGATTAATCAAACCTGAACATGTGAGTCTTGTAGTCGGCTACGGTCAACAAAGAGTACGGCTACCCAACTCCCTTCTCTCCTCCTGACACCTGTGTGTGTGAGTGAAATATTTGTAGCCTCTAGCTAATGTCAGGTAACCCACATGACCGTGAAAAGTGAGACGTAATAATATGGCTCCAATAGGCACAATATCTTTGGGTAGGCCAATACATGATTAAAAACGGTTTCGATAGACCCTTGAGTGGTACTAGGCAACAGGCTTTGGAAAAAAAACTGTCGATAATGGTCAGGATTACTGTGCAACTGTGATGGTGGGATGTCAGTGATAAAGTCTGGGGGATATGTGACACCAGGGTCATTGAGAAACAAACAGTGAGCGGCTGCAGGAGGCTCTCTGGAAGCTGTCGTGAAGCCTTGGACTAAGCCCACACTGAGCAGGCCTTTATGAATCCCTCCAAGTCATGTCAAAGATGGGGCCTAACCACAAAGTTTACCCACTACCATTTCATGGGTGTGATTTATTCCAGGGTGCCCCGTGGACGTGGGCGTTAGCGGAGCTGTGCAGGCACATAAAGCTTACCTGGTTGGACACTCACTAGGAGGGGGACTTTGATAGTTGTTTGCTCGAATATCCTCTTCTATATTCCAGATTACTAGGGCTATCGCCACTTCAGGATTGATGATCAGTTTGGAGGATTTGACGAGATCGTATATTATACTTATACTATAAATACATTATTGTTCAAAATAATAGCAGTTTGTATTGTATTTTTTATTGCTAGTTGGCGAACAATTTACCATTAGGTGCAGTAGATTCTCAGAAAACAAACAAGAACCAGTATTTATGATATGCATGCTCTAAAGGCTGTGCAATTAGGCAATTAGTTGATAGTGGTGTGTTAAAAAAATAGCAGTGTGGCATTCAATCAGTGAGGTCATCAATTTTGTGAGGAAAAAAACAGGTCTGAATCAGGTGGCCCCTATCTAAGTCTGAAGCCAGCACTTGTTGAACATTTAAAAGAAGAACAGTGAACTTTGATACTTTGAAAGTTGATAGGAGAGAGGAAAACCTATGAAGAGGTGCAAAAAAATTATAGGCTGTTCAGCTAAAAGGATATTCATTAAAATGTAAGGCAAAACCAGTGAGACGTGGAAGAAAACATAAGAAAACCATCAAAATGGATTAGAGAATAACCAGAATGGCAAAGGCTTAGCCAATAATCAACTCCAGGATGATCAAAGACAGTCTGGTACTGTAACAGTTAGAAGACGTCTTTGTGAAGGTAATTTATCTTAAAGAATCTCAAGAATTCAGGACACAGTACACAGTGAAGACAGTGAAGCATGGTGGTGCAAGCATCATGATTTCTCTTACTATGGTGTTGGGGCTATTTATCGCATACCAGGGATCATATGTCAAAATACTTAGAGGTCATGTTGCCTTATGCGGAAGAGGACATGCCGTTGAAATGGTTGTTTCCATCAATTGGTTGTATCAATCCAATCTTAATCCTCCAATAGGGTGATATTGTGGAATGTTGTTAAAGAATCATGGAGTGGAATAACAGCTTCAATCACAGACGTGAAGCAATTATAAAATACTGTGGTTATACAACTAAATATTAGTTTAGTTATATACAGGATTGCTAAATCGTAGATACAAAACTGTTTGTACAAAAAAGTTGAGTTCATACAGTCAACGGAAGAAGCTGCTTTTTTATTGAACACACCCCTTTTAACTAATTGCCCATTTGCACAGCCTGAAGAGCGTGCATATCATGAATACTGGGTCTTTGTTTTCTGAGAATCTAATGCAGCTAATGGTAACTTGTTTGCCATCTAGCAATAAAAAATACAATAAAAACCTGGATTATTCTGGTTAGTTACATTGCACTACTATTATTTTGAACAATACTGAATACTTGTACTATACCGCAACAACTGGATCGGTGCAATTCACATTTTTCATCTTTAACAAACAGTTTATTTTAAAGCAATGTCAGCAGCACGGTGCCAACATGCTCTTGGTGCTGAGCTATGTTCCTTTGAGTAGATCGTTAAAATTGTCAATCAGGTCAGAGAAAGTTTCATTAATGAAAGACTGAAACACAGCTGTGGCATTGGAAAGGATATAGGGCATGACCAGATACTAATAATGTCCGTTGGGTCGTCCAGTTATCCCTGCTTTAGGTTGTGATTAGGGCTAGGTGACAGGTCATAATAAGCTGGGGGAACGTTAGGTAAACATGTCTGTACAGAATAACATGTTACTGGAGTAGAACAGGAACACAGAAGGCATTGCTCATGACAGTAGCGTGACCACTCCAGATGTTCTCTTTTTTCCACTCCAGGGTCGTGGGTCTGCAGCCAGGGGAACCCCAGGATAATAGGGGTCTTGGGAGTGGAGACTATGTGGAATATGGTGTTCTCAGTGTGACTCTGGTCCAGCTCCAGAGTGATGCGTGCAGTGCAACTGGATATACCATTGCCAATAGGATGACTATCAATGGCTGAGATACAAAGTGAGGGTATGCATTGCAGAGTGGGAATCTTGATCTTTATAACCAACTTTTCATTTATAAGATTTAACACCGACTCTGAGTCCACTAGGGCAGAGAAGAGACAAGAGACATGACTAAAACAATCATAGAGACATCAGCAAACACATTTCGTCAGATACTGCGTATAGAGGGACACTTACTCAGATGTGGCAGGTAGACGAGTTTCATGGCACAGGTTGAGATCATGTGAATGGGACCCCCACAATAGAAGTATAGCTGCAGGAGCCACTGTCTCTCTTTTCTCTGTTCAGGAAGTTTCAAAGACCGTACTTGCATGTGTTCATAGTCTGGAACCGGGGGTTCTGGGTTGGCAGCAAGGCACGAGTGGGGGTGTGACCAAAGTAAGTGTGGTTGTTTTGGATCAGATTGTGTATGCAGATGGCATGGGACAACAACTCAGTGAAGGAATCTGATTCACCCCGTCAGACCAGTTCAGCTTGCAGGTTAATTGAGAGACTTTCCATAAATAACTGCTGTCTCATTCATACCGCACTATGCCCCAAGCAGTTGGATCATGCCTTGCCATACATTTAGCCCACCCACTGGATATTCAAAGACCTCGCATAACTGTTGGATGAAATAGTCCGGAAAAGGGGATCCGAGTTTCAGACAGCTGAAGCCCAGTCCAACACTTTCCCCGCAATGACAACATGCAAGCATATTCCCAACTTTTTGTGGGAAATGACTGCGGTTGGTACCCCTCGATTCTGCCGGATAAACTCCTGGCAGTGATCGCGATTGTCGTCAAACTTTACAAGTGAAATAGGTGTAGCAATCGCGTTGCCGCAGGAGAAGCTGAGCCTTGACTTATGAGTTTGTTGAGTTTCTCCTGGAATGTATGAGAGGCTTGGGCATGCAGATGTAGCGTGGACCTGACAGAATAAAGCTCCACTGGACCTGTGATAGGTGAAGTATTCGGTAATGAATCACTCTTGTTTGGGTACATAATGCAGTTACTCCGCTTATTGACAGATTCAGGGTTAGGCCGACAAGGTCAAGATACAGGCAAAGTTCAGTACACAGTTAAATAAACAGTCCTTCTTCTTCTTCTTCTTCTCCTTTCGGCTGCTCCCGTTAGGGGTCGCCACAGCGGATCATTCTTCTCCACCC
>JAOTRA010067824.1:0-14699 GCA_026260255.1 Pseudolaguvia tuberculata | reverse complement strand
GCACAATTTTATAAGATGTTATTTCCTGCTTCTTTTCATCCTGCCTACTACTCGACTCGTTAGAATTTCTAACTTTTTTCACATTCACTTCTTCAGCCTCATCCCCTCTCTTATTTTTTGATCTTATTCCCTCTTGACTCATTTCCATACCATCCTCACTGTCTTCTATATCCCAGTCTCCCCTCTCAGACCCACTCACAGTACAGCTGTGCCGCTCCGCCACTCCTCTCTTTACTTCTCCACTTTTTCCAGCTTTTGTCCACATACTCCCAGCACCAATCACGCAGCTTCTCGTCTCGACGCTACCGCCGTCCCTCTCCTGCTTCCCGCCAACCGGCTTAACAGATCCAGGTTGTCGACCAGCCCAGACCTAGTCAACACCACGTCCTGTTCACGGACCGCCTTTTTACAGGATGTGACGTATGAAAGAAAGGCGCGGTTTACACTTTGCACCAATGAGAACGCAGAACTGGATATTAGCGGGAAATTTTCGAGTCTCCTTCGATGATCCGTTCGCGGGAACTTCATTGGGGCTCGGCTGTAGTTTCATAGCGTTACATAGTTTTCTTTTTGTTTAAAAACAAAGCGATTAACCGTTGATGATGCTGTTTCGTTTTGTGGTTGATCGAGCAGTGGGTAAAGGAAAAAGGAACGGTGAGTAGATTTCTTTATTATGGTCGGCGATTTCATACAAATCTGGCGGAACCTAAAGTCCTTTGAGGTGATGTTAACCATTTGCCTGGGATTTGCATTACATGTAGATTAATTGCTTTATTAGTCAGTATTTTGTGATCATAATCAACAGATCAAAATGTTGAGTTTAATATATATATATATATATATATGTATGTGTGTGTATAAATCGGGATTTTAATATAATTAATATGTAATGTAATATTTAATAAGATTTTGTTTGTTAGTGATGGCATGCAAATTGCTGGATGTGCACTAATTTCTGAGTTGTAAGAATGCCAATATAACATTTAACTGCTTATTTCAATTCTAATTTATTTGGTCACATACAGGATTATACACAGTACAACATACTGTTTTTCTTTGCATATCCCATCTTAGTAAGTTGGAGGTCAGAGCACGGGGTAAGCTATTGTACAATGCCCCTGGAGCAGGAAGGGTTTTGCTCAAGGACCCAATAGTGGCGGACTTGAGGACAGATCTTCCTGGTCTACCGATGAACAACACGTTAACCATTTGAGCCAGCACTGTCCCACGTTTATATGATTTGCATATTGTAACAAATGAACAACAAAATAGTTTCACTTAAACTGATCTTCTATGCTGTCTCAAGCAACCACACAAGTCTTCCAGTTCCTGGCAGAGACCTGCTGATCCACTTCTAAATAATGGGTGGAATTTGTTAAGATTTAGCTCTTGATGTCTGTTACTAAACACCTTTTTTTCATTAAGCAGAAACTGATTATGTGAACAGGTAAATCGTGGAAGTGGTAGCACAGTGGTGTTAGACTTTTATTTGGGTAGGATTTGATTTTCAGTATCACAAAGTTACCACTGTTGTGCTCCAGAGAAACGCCCCTAATCCACAGTATCTAATCCAACACAACCTTATGGAGCGCTTTCTCCCAAAGTAGCCCAGAAGGAATCACATTCAATGAGTCCTTGTGTTTGTTTCTGTTGTAGATCAGCGGGGAAATTATCCGTTGTCTTCTCTGCTGGATTCTTTTCAGTGTGTTCGTCATGATGAACATGTGTCGTACGGAGACTCTGGCGTTGCTGTTCCTCCTTTCGGTTGCACATTCTCCACAGGTGAAGTTCTGCCAATTGAAGAGTCATGTAAATGGCACCCATTTTAGTAGTGTTGGTAGGTGGATGTGATTTTTGCCAAGTAGGGTAAGATTAAAATCCTTTATTCATTGTGACTCAATATTTCAATCAACCAACCAATGAGCGTCAGTGTCATTCCATCAATCCATTTTTGCAAATCAAAATGTAATAGTTTTAATTTATTCTTTTAATCATTAATATTCTAACCCCGGTTCCAATCCCAGTGTTTAAAGGCAGTGATACACCCTAGACAAGTCGCCACAAATAGACTGACAACCACTCACACACAATTGGCAACTTGGCTCTTTAAGTCCTTTTTTCTATGTTGTATGACGTGTTGTAAAGGTTTAGTTAAGAAATGTGTATGAGACCATTTATCTGTCATAACATACGTTTGGAAATGGATTCATCATTGTCTGAAAGTGTCTGTATGTATGTTGTAGCTCCAGGACAGAGCAGCACTCTGGCTGTAGCGAATGAGGAAGGGATTGTGAGCCTCTATAACACTGAGAGACGCAGCACTGTACTGAAAGGTAAGCAAATCATCAACCTCAGTGGCTGAAGTGTTGGAAACTGTTAAGTTTGTGGTCACCTGACCATTAGATCCAAATGTGATGGGGTGAAAGCTGTTCCTAAGTCTGCTGCACTTTTCTTCAGAATGGCTGGCACATGATAACGCAGTGTTTGATCTCGCCTGGGTTCCCGGAGAGAACAGATTGGTGAGTTTCTCATTCACTCAACCTGAGCATTCTTGTCTTTTTTAATGACTCCTATCGATGATGACGATCAATGCTTTGGTATGAAGGTGACTGCGTCAGGCGATCAGACAGCGCGGCTGTGGGACATGATCTCTGGGGAACTGCTGGGAAGCTTTAAAGGGCACCAGTGCAGCTTAAAGAGTGTCACCTTTCCCAAACAGGAGAAAGGTAATCTTTTTATTTGGAATGCTTGCAGTGCCTTTCTAGCCTATTATATTTGGCTAATGAAACATTTTTAAAACAACTAAAAGTTTTGAAATCATTATGGTTAAAACTAAATGTTTCTGTCAGCTTTTTTCTGCACGGGGGGCAGAGATGGGAACATCATGCTGTGGGACATGAGGTGTAGTAAGAAAGGTAAGAGTTGGACTGATGGATTATAATAATATGATTAAGCAGACTTGATCCATATGTTCTTTTGTCAAGGCTCCCAGTTTCTAATCCAAATTCTTGTGCCTTTTTATTTTAAATATGTAGACGGCTTCTACCGGCAGATGAAACAGATAAGTGGAGCTCATATGAAGATGGAGAGAAACACACCACAAACTAAGAAAAAAAGAGTCCAGGGGTCCAAAGGAATGGCTCCTTCAGTGGTGAGCCTGGTTTTTAGAGCTACAGTGCTGAGAAACAGACCCATAAACACCTGAATTATTATTGAATATAATTTTATTATAAAGCTCTCTGGGTCATGTGGTCGCGAGATAAAGCATAAATAATTCACTTTAAAAAGTGTTAGTTATTGAAGGATCTGATGATGCATGACTACATGAATTTATTTTTTCATAAAGCAGATTTGGGAAACTTTTTTTTTTCTGTTTAGTTTGGAAACATTGATATTTATAAACCTAATTATGGGAGCACATTCAGAATAAGGGAGTAAAAAAAATATGTGCGTGCTTAATATTTTTAATGCTAAATCTATTCTGCTCTGGGGTAAAATCAATAGAACATTTGAATTCCTTGTTTTCCCCCTAAAAATTGCTGATATTCCTGTATCCCCGTGGTTACACAGGATGCTCAGAGAGGCGTTACAGCGGTTCTTTTCCGTGACGAGAACACGCTCATCTCTTCCGGAGCTGTAGATGGGTAAGTGCTTGCATGGTTTATTCCGGTTACTGCAGTTTCCTCCTATAGTTCGTCTTTCAAGTGCCTTGAAAATAGCTAGGATACTAGTTTTGCAAACAAAAAATATTTATTGATTTAACGTTATTGATCAAGTAACATGTTTTGTAGAAAAATAAATCTAAGAATGTTTAATTACAAAAAAGCTAAATGGCTTTTTACCCTACTACTTCATTCATTCATGTTCTTACCCGCTTATTCCCGAATCCGGCGTCACGGGGGTCTGCTGCGCCTTTCCCAGCTCACATAGGGCGAGAGGCAGGGGTACACCCTGGACCCCGCCTACTAGTTGTACAAATATAATGTTGAGTAATAAGTTTAAAGTAACCAGTTTTGCAAAAGTGGCGTTTTCAGGCATTTTTTATTTTTATTTTCATGCAATGTTTTAAAATAATAATTTTACATTTAATAGCTTTTTAATGTTTTGTAAATAATTCTGAAATAATTTTGATATTGGGTGGCGTAGTGAATAGCATGGTAGCCTCACAACAAGAAGGTCCCGGGTTCGAATCCCGGGCTGGGATCTTTCTGTCTGGAGTTTGCATGTTCTCCCCGCCTTGCGTGGGTTTCCTCTGGGTTCTCCGGTTTCCTCCCACAGTCCAAAAACATGCAGATTAGGTGGATTGGTGATTCTAAATTGTCCATAGTAGTGAATGTGTGTGTGAACGGTTGTCTATGTGTTGCCTTGTCCTGAGATGGACTGGCGACCCGTCCAGGGTGTACCCCTGCCTCTCGCCCTTTGTGTGCTGGGAAAGGCGCAGCAGACCCCCGTAACCCAAGATTCGGGAATAAGCGGGTAAGAAGATGAATGAATGAATGAATGAATGAATTTTGATATTAAAATAGCTGGAAAACAATTAACAGCTTTTGTTCTGGTTTCATCTAGTGGGTTGAAGCAAAATACGCTGTCTGGTGCTTTTTACACCAATGAGTCTCTCACCATGTCCTACTCTATACTTCTGGTTTCACTACAGGGTGATTAAAATGTGGGATTTAAGAAAGAGTTACACAGCATACCAACAGAGCCCCACACCACTCCAAATCTACCAGTATCCTGGATCCTGCACCCGCAAACTAGGTACAGTGCATAAACATTTTAACCAGAGTCAGTCAGACTCACTGACTACAGAACCACATTCTGTACACCAGGCCAAATCGGATGATTTTAGGAGTGAAAAACACATCTGCCTCTTTCACCACATCCATAAACCTCCTCCTTGGTCTTCCTCTTTTCCTCCTGCCTGGCACCTTTATTCTCAGCATTCTTCTGTCAATATACTGCATGTCCCTCTGCACATTTCCAAACCATCTCAACCTAGCCTCCCTCACCTTGTCTCCAAAATATCCTACATGCACCGTTCCTCTAACAAACTCATTTCTAATCCTGTCCATCCTCATCACTCCCAATGAAAATCTCAGCATCTTCAACTCTGCCACTTCCAGCTTTTCACAACGCCACTGTCTCTAAACCGTACAACATCAGAAATCACTCCTGCCACTCTTCTCCACCCTGCCTGCACTCGTTTCTTCACTTATCTAACACACTCTCCACTGCTTTTGACTCCAGGTACTTAAACTTCTCAACCTTCACTACCGCTTCTCCCTGAAACCTCATCATTCTCCTGCCTTGCCTCTCACTCACACACATGTACTCTAAAATCAGTCTAATCAATGATTTATATACCACAATTTCTACACTATTCACAGGAAGGGGGTTTTGGGGGGCTTTTTTTTTGTTTTTTTGTTTTTCCTCCCCATTTACTTGCTTTAATTGGTTTCACTCTTACATCCAGGTTATTCGGGGTTGATGTTAGATTCAACAAGCTCCAGGCTGTTCTGCAATTGCACAGATGACAACATTTACATGTTTGATGTCCGTGGATTAAAAACTACACCAGGTAAATAGTGCCAGAGTTCATAATCTTCTAGGTAGTGAGATCGTTCTTACTTAAAGGCACATTCCCACTTATAGTCTCCCTATTGTACACATAATTCATTTCAATTAGTTTTTAAATTCTTATAATAGTTTATAAGTTTATGAAGACATTTGTCTAAAAGTGGAAAAACAGTTTGGTTTTCGAGTTGATAAAATTGTAACATGAGGCTTCTTGTAAAAATCATTAATAAATTCAAGAAGATAAATTCCAGAAACACCACAGCGCTGACCTAACTATTGGGGCCAAATATGAGAAGTGAGTCGACTGAGATGTAAATAATACAATTATGATCTTAACTCTTTTGGTAATTTATGTTACATTTGCTACAATTCCAATTAACTATATACTATAAAAGGCTGTTGCAGTTAGGAAAAATATACTTCTGATTCTGTTGCTCAGGAGTGTCAAGCTCATTTCCTGGATTGGCGATAACCTGCAGAGTTTAGCTCCAACCCTAATCAAACACACCAAATAATCAACATCTTGCTAAGTATACTTGAAACTTGGGTGTATTGTGTGTAAGCCGGAGCTAAACTCTTCGGGAATCTGGTCCTCTGAAAACTTGTTTGCAGTTTGACACCTGTGCTTTAGGTTGTAATTAAACTCATAATAGTGATCTAATGTCTCAAAACCTTTTAATTGTAAGAACGTTTTGCATTTATTATGTTCATTATATGGGTATTCCAGATATACAGTTAAATGAAAAAGAATTAAACGGTTACAGATGGTTCTTTATCAACTCTAGGTTGATGAACTTTTTATATCACAGGTGGTTTTTGTTTCTTGGCTCTATTATTTAGGAAGTTTCAGATATTTCTGTGCAGCTGCCTTTAACCTTGACTATGCATCATTATGTCGTTGCTATCAGTGGCTGTCTATACTGGTCACCGTAACTCCTCATTCTATGTGAAGTCCAGTGTAAGTCCTGATGATCAGTTCCTGGCCAGTGGATCAAGTGATGGTCACGCTTATATCTGGAGGGTGAGGGACTTGAGCAAAGTTTTATGATTTTGTTTTTGTTTTAAATTATCTTGTCATTGAATCCATGTGTCTTATTCACTTAATGCCCTTTTTTAATTGTTCTGAATCTTTTCTTTAGATCTCTGAGCCAGCTGATTCTCCATTAATGCTTCAGGGTCACAGCCAGGAAGTGACATCAGTCACCTGGAGCCGCTCGGATTTTACAAAGGTAAGAGGTTTACTGAACACTTTTTATTTGATGGTGAAACTTTGTAATCCAACTGTGCAATTTACTATTAAGCAGTGGCAGTTGGTTATTACTGGGAATCAAATCCACAATGATTCTATAAGTTTCACATCTAACCACTGAGCTAGTAACCCCCTCCTACCCATGCTCAGTGTTAACACTGACCAAATATGAACAAACAACATGTATTGGTACTTTGTGATTGTGACTGGAATTGGAAACTATGACCCAAACAGTACCATCAACATGCACATATTCACTCATTCATCTTATCTGCTTCCCTAATTCAAGGTCACAGGGCTGCAGCCTCTTAGCACACATAGGGTGAGAGGCAGGGGTACACCCTGGACAGGTCGCCAGTCCATTGCAGGACTATTTCAGTAATGCAAATCATAATTGTAACAGTTTCTTATAATTCTCATAAAGACCTTCATATATTACTGTTATTATTCCCATATTTTTCCGTCTAAAGGACAGACACATGTGAAAATCTTCTCCTTTCGGCTGCTCTCGTTAGGGCTCGCCACAGCGGATTGCTCTTCTCCACACTACCCTGTACTCTACATCTTCCTTCACCACATCCATAAACCTCCTCCTTGGTCTTCCTCTTTTCCGCCTGTCTGGCACCTCCATCTTCAGCATTCTTCTACCAATATACTGCATGCCCCTCCTCTGCACATGTCTAACCATCTCAACCTAGCCTCCCTCACCTTGTCTCCAAAACATCCTACATGCACCGTTCCTCTAATAAACTTCTGTCCATCCTTGTTACTCCCAATGAAAATCTCAACATCTTCAACTCTGCCATCTTCAGCTCTTCCTCCTTTTTGACAATGCCACTGTCTCTAAACTGTACAACATTGTTGGTCTCACTACAGTCCTATAAACTTTCCCTTTCACTCTCCACCCTGCCTGAACTCTTTTCTTCATGTCTCGAATGCACTTTTCATTACTTTGCACTGTGGACAGCTACTTACTCTTCCACCTTCACTACCACTTCTCCCTGCAACCTCACCACTTCATTGCCTTGTTTCTTATTCACACACATGTACTCTCTCCTACTCCTAAAATGATGAGACTAATTCAGATTTTAAAACATTTACAACTATAGAAGCCCTACTGTACCTTTTCCCCTTTATAGCAGGAAAAAGACACATCCTTTTATCAAATAAATATTTTACTCAGATTAGTACGAATGTATACTTATATATATATTTTTTGTCACTGCTTCTTTTTTATATCATAAAACCTGGACCTTTGCTGTATTCCTCTATCATTCTAAATTTTATGTTCTGTTTGGCATTTTCATCTTTTTTCAGATTGCGACCTGCTCCGATGATAACACTGTGCGGATCTGGAGACTTTGCCGCAATGTAGATGGTGAATCTTCAGCAGGAGAATTAAATCTTGTAGGCTGGGCACGCCGCAAAATCCAGACACCAACTCGACCACCTGCTGGTACTAATAATGATGATAATACTAATAAACAAGTTCATTCATTCATTCCGCTTATTCCCGAATCCGGGATCACGGGGGTCTGCTGCGCCTATCCCAGCACACATAGGGCGAGAGGCAGGGGTACACCCTGGACGGGTTGCCAGTCCATCTCAGACCAACACATAGACAAACCACCATTCACTCCTATGGACAATTTAGAATCACCAATCCACCTAATCTCCATGCTTTTGGATTGTGTGAGAAAACCGGAGAACCCAGCGGAAACCCACGCAAGCGCGGGGAGAACATGCAAACTCTGCACAGAAAGATCCCAGCCCGGGATTCTTTCTTATTGTGAGGCGACCGTGCTATCCACTACGCCACCGTGCCGCTCTAATAAACAAGTTATTTTATATAATTTACTTTTACACGTTATTTGCTAGTAGCATGAATTACAATTAATTATACATAATAGGATTATGGTTAATTTTTTTTATCCTCTTAAATCAATATATAGTTTAACCAGCTATATATAGTTACTGTATCAGGAACATCTTGTTACAATAATGTAAAACATTTTTGAAATGTAACCAATTCATGTAATATTAATACGCCATTTTAATGCTTCTCCCTTTTGTCAGACTCCAACCCTCTGACTGATGTAACTCCAGTTCGGATTAACAGGTCAGGCAGCGATGATTCTTTGGTGTCTCCTCGGCCTGGTTTATGTGCCCCCAGCGGTGCTGACTTTCCTCAACCATCAGTCACCTTCTCACCGGCTAATACACTCTGTCCACCCCAGACCAAAACTCCTCTGTCCAATCCCGTCATAAATACACTCGGTTCAGAGAGACGTGCCAAACGCAGACTGGACACCAGCGAGACCACACCTGGGGAAGATGAAAGCGATGGCGTGTCCGAGCTCTATCCGGACTGTAAGAGGACTCGGGAGTCTGCAAGCACTTTCAGCCCATTAGCAGAGGAAAGAACAAAACAAAAGGAAGAAAGGATCATCTCTTCTACACAGGCTGATAAGGAGAATAGCTCCCCACTGAAGGCTGACTGGCTTTCTGCAATGAGCCGAAAACTGAAGCAATCTCACAACGGGGCTGCGTTATTAAAAAGCTTTAATGCAGGGAAAGGTCCAGACCTTTCAGTAAGTCATGATTAATACTGATCTACTGTATTGGTGTATATACAGTATAACATTCATCTTCAGTCTAGATAGCTTTTCTAAACAAATTATAAGTTTACAGTTCATTTAACATGTTCTGATCTCTTCTAGGTTTGTATTTGGATTTTTTTTCCTGATTTGTGCATCTCTTTTCTTTTAATATTATTCTGTCTTATCTTTAATTAATTGGCTTTGCTAATAAGGCTGTAGCTTTAGACTCATTGATTAGCATCTCCAAAAGGCTCTAGAAAGACGTTCTGGCCCCCTGTCTATCTTTTGCCTTCACTCTATCCATAAAGTAATGTAGCTCTTCTTTATCTTTTTAAGTCTGTTGAAGGTGAGCATGGTTCTTCTTTGTTTTTAGGCACTGACCTCCCCACAGTCGGTAAAGAAGGCATCGTCTCCGCAGACAAAAGGAATTTCCTCTCCCTCTTCTATGAAAAAGATTTCAACATATTTTCAGAAAACACAACAAGACTGACTGATTGATCCTCACGCATGAACGCTTTCTTAAGAGAATTGAACAAGACCTCTTTGGTGCTTCGAGAAGAGAAACATTTTAAAGAAATATCCAGCACAGTGCTCTAAAAATTTTAGAGCTCTTAAATTTTATTTAATTGATTTTTGTCTTTTTGCAAGACAAATTTATATGAGTCTTTTTATGCAAATGGGTAAAATATATTGGAGATTTTTGTGTGTATATATATGAGACTTTTTTGATTCAAAAAATCTGCAAAGTGTTATCAGTCTGTTCCCAAAACTGTTTGTACTGTGTATACTTTTCTTTTCTTGTTTAAGTTATCAGTTTGTACCGGTGATTAAATACAGCACAAGTTCTTCAGCATGTATATTTCATGACCATAAAATACACTACCAGCTAAAAACTGTGATTAACACACATGACCATGGGCTCTATCTTTTATGGAACCTGTACACTTCAGTAAATACTTGCCATACGGTTTTACAATGTTTTTATAATTATTAAAATTTACTAATGTAAGCTGGGGAAAGTCACCACTGACATCTCCACTACTACAGCCTGCAGTAGTGAGGACTTCAGGAACTTCTTTGACGACAAAATTGTAAAGATTAGGCAGACAATTCAGACTGCTAAGATAGGTCCTATAACTAGCTCTGATGATTTAGAATGTGCTACGCTCTTAGAGAATTTCTGTCTCATAGAAGAGACTGAATTAATTTCACTCATCTCTTCATCAACAGTGGGTATCTTTTAAATTAGCAGTGATAAAACCGCTAATTAAGAAACCTCAACCCTGCTAAGGTGTCAAATTACAGGCCAATATCGAATCTTCCTTTTATTTCCAAAATCATAGAACAAGTAGTGGCACAGCAACTATGTTCGTATCTAGAGCAAAATAACATTTTATCAATCAGGTTTTAGGCCTTATCACACCACTGAGACGGCACTTGTCAAAGTAGTCAACGATCTGCTATTGGCCTCTGAGCAGGGCTGCGTCTCTCTTCTAGTTCTATTGGATCTTAGTGCAGCTTTATAGATCATAACATTCTCTTAAATAGATTAGAGAAGTTAGTGGGGGTAAAAGGGACGGCTCTTGCCTGGCTTAGGCCCTATTTAACAGACCACTATCAGCGTTCCTTGGCGCTTGGTGCGTGGTTCAATGTGGCTCGAAGGTTAAGGAACCGAGTTGTTGATCATAGACCAGGAAGACCTGGGTTCTAGCCCCATGTATGCCACTGTTGGGTCCTTGAGCAAGACCCTTAACTGTTCCTGCTCCAGGGGTGCTGTACAACAGCTGACCCTGCGCTCTGATCCCCAACTTACACATCTAGGAATATGTGAATTCACCATTTCACACTTATACATTAATTTTTGTTCAACCCAAATGAGGATGGGTTCCCTGTTGAGTCTGGTTCCTCTCAAGGTTACTTTATAATCCCACTCTATGGAGTTTTTCCTTGCCACTTTGCAGGGACAAACTCATCATTCATCTGTTTATCATTCCTTCTGTAAAGCTGCTTTGAGGCAATAACTGTTGTAAAAAAAAAAAAAAAGCACTCTACAAATAAAATTGAATTGAATTGAATTGAATTGAAATAATCCAACAGTGAACATTCACTAGCTGGTGTGGTGACGTAGTGGTTAGCATGGTCAGTGTTGGCTGAAGCAGTTAAGGTGCCGAGTTGTTGATTATGGACCAGAAGTTCATAATCAACAACTGGGTTCAAGCGCCACCACTGCCAAGGAAAAACCTCGGCTCAAGTCCACCACTGTTGTGTCCTTGAGCAAGACCCTTCAACCTTCCTGCTCCAGGTGTGCTGTACAATAGCTGATCTGCGCTCTGACCCCCAACTTACTAAGATGGGATATATGAAGAAAAAGATTTCACTACATGTTGTACTCTGTATAATCAAGTTTGAGACAAATAAATTGGAAATTGGAACGGTCAACTCAAAACAAGAAGATCCTGGGTTTGATTCCCTTTCAATGAGTCTTTGTGTGGTGTTTCCCAAATTAGGGAATAAGCTAGAAGAATATGTCATCTCTGGGAATCTCAGGTGCTTATTGATTCTCAAGTGTTGATGCACTAACTGGGCTAGATACAGACTGGATCTGGTTGCAACGATCAGCTCGGAATAGGAAAATAACAAATCTATTAGCATGGATGCCATTGTACTAACAATATACAAATAATCTAGTTTTAACCTGACGCAGTGTGTCTGCCTAATAAATGTGTTCAGGATATGCAGTTTCACTCTGATGCACTCACATGCCATGTGTTTTTTCTCCTTTTGTGCAGTTGTTACAAAGGAACAGCATTTAAAGGAGCAATGAACATTTAGATTTCTAGCATTTAGCAGAAGTCTTTATCCAGAGTAACATTTCTGGCTAATGTATAGGGTTGAGCAATTGGAGGTTAATGGCCTTGCCCAAGGACAAGCAGTGGAGATTTGGTAGAGCTGTGTATCTCTGGGTTAGCAGTCTGACCACTGATATTTCACTTCCCTGCATATAAAATGTTTGATGTAATGTCAACATACAAAGGGGCAATGGGGGTTACTAGCTGTGCACAGGTGAATCTTTTAGAGGAGAATTAATCCGTTTCAATGTCTTTGTATCAGCCCAAATAATAATAATCCACATACAGCTCTTTTAGATTTTCTACCATTTAGCAGACCTTCGTCTCCAGAGCAGCTTACACCCATCTCATTTATCCAACTGAGCAGTTAAGGGGATTTTTCCACTTGGTGGTTTTGGGAATCAAACCTACAATATTTGAAACAGCAGTTTGACACATTAACCAATGAGATACCACTTCTCCTTTTATTTTGGTGGTTTGGTGGTTCTTTGCTCATGTCCTGTAAAGATTTTATATTCCAGTGAGTATGAACGAGCGGGACCCCACTGACTGGTTAAAGATTGTATTTTTTTTAATGTATTTTTTACACTTTTTTTTCTTTGTTACTCATCCCACTGTGGATTAATATTATAAAAATGCCTTGAAATGTGGAGATTTTCATTGGGAGTGATGAGGATGGACAGGATTAGAAATAAGTTTATTAGAGGAACAGTGCAGGATGTTTTGGAGACAAGATGAGGGAGGCTAGGTTGAGATGGTCAGTGATGGCTGAAATAGTAAAGGTGCCAAGTTGTTGATCTGGAGACCAGGAAGACCTGGGTTCAAGCCCCACCACTGCCAAGGAAAAACCTGGGTAGAAGAATGCTGATGATGGAGGTGCCGGGCAGGAGGAAATGAGGAAGACCAAGGGGAAGCTTTATGGATGTGGTGGGGGAAGACATGCAGGTACTTGGGGCAGATGTAGAGGACAGGGTAGCGTGGAGAAGAGTGATCCACAAGGGGAAAAAGAAGAAAGAAAAAGGAATATAATCCATGCATCTTCTTGCCCGCTTATTCCCGAATCTGGGCTCCTGGGTGTCTGCTGCGGTGTATCCCAGCACACATAGGGTGAGAGGCGGGGGTACACCTAAATGGGTTGCCAGTCCATCTCAGGCCATTCACACACACATTCACTTGTATGGACAATTAACAATCACCACTATTTACAATCACTAATCTGCATGTTTTTGGACTGTGGAAGCCGGAGGAAACCCATGCAAGAGCGGGGAGAACTTGCAAACTCCACACAGATCCCAGCTCGGGATTTGAACCCAGGACCTTCTTGTTGTGAGGCGACTGTGCTATCCACTACGCCACCGCGCCGCTGTCTATTCTATATCTTTTTTTATAAACATATCATCACAAGAACATGTGACCACAAACACTGACCAGAGCTCATGGTCTGTAGAGGTGTCAGATTATTAGTAGATCGGTTTCTAATAAATTTCCAGCAACAGTTTATAATCTCAGGCTGCACGGTCGCCTCACAACAAGAAGGTCCCAGGTTCGATTCGCCACACTTGTGTAGGTTTCCTCCAGGTACTCCGGTTTCCTTGCACAGTCCAAAAACATGTACCTTTAGGTGAATCTAAATTGCCCATAGGAGTGAATGTGTGTGTGGTTGTTTGTCTATGTGTGGCCCTGTGATATAGACTGGAGGCCCTGCCTCAAGTCCTATGTGCTCTGGGATAGGCACCAGCAGACCCCTGTGACCGAGAATTAGGGAATAAGTGCGTAAGAAGATAAATGTATGTTGTTTGTCTATGTGTTGCCCTGAGATGGACTAGCAACCCGTCTAGGGTGTACCCCCGCCTCTCGCCCTATGTGTGCTAGGATAGGCACAACAGACCCCCAAATTTGGAAATAAGCAGGTAAGAAGGTGAATGGATGAATGAATAAATGAATGAATGAATGAATGAATGAATGAATGAATGAATGAATGAGTTTAGAAATGTGACCGCCATGCTGCGGACACTAGGGGGCGACAGACTTATGCATATGATTCCTGAGCGCCGGTAGCTTTTAAACTAAAACTGCATACAGGGTAGAAATATACTATTCCTCTGATTTAATACTCTGCAAAGACAGTAAAAAAAAAACGTCAAATGCATTAGCATACGGTAAGTGTTCAAGAGACATGAACCTCGTGGTGACTTTTACAGTAAAGCAAAAAACCCGTTTAACAAATAGTTATAGCTAGAGTGGACATTTTACTGGTGTCAAGTGTAAGAACATATATCCAATCCCTCCTTAAACAAAAATAAAGAAACATTATCATGAAGATAAATATCCAACCTTTACATATAAAACCCTTACAGATCCAACCCTTATATATCCAACCCTTAAAATTCTAACCCTTACATATCCAACCATTCCATATTCAAC
>JAOTRA010067796.1:0-14709 GCA_026260255.1 Pseudolaguvia tuberculata | reverse complement strand
ATATATTACAGGTTGTAAAATGAAAAAAAAAACCCAAACAAACACCATATTCTAATGGTGCAATGTTATTCAGTAAGAGTGACCTCTCATACCTACCATAATGACATTATCCAAGAAAGTAATACCACAGCATCAATCACATTAGTGGAAAAGGTGCTCGAGTTATGCCGCTTACCGACAAGATAACTCACTGTCGCTGTCGGTTCTATTCCATCCTGAACGTAAAGTGTTTTTGAATGAATATGAAAGCTGCAGATTGCAGAAGATCGTAAGTTCTGTCTCCAAACTAGACAATGAAGATTTCCATACTTCAGCATCACCGGACAGCAATTAGCGTTAACTCCGGCATCGACTTCTCCCTTGTTTCATGGGGGATGGGTATCTAAAAACGTCAGCTCTGATTGCTTGCCTCTCATAATCTTTAGCTGAGAATGGCATGCTTGGTAAAGCCGGGCCAGGAATAGATGTGGATAAGTGTTGTCATCATAGTCATTAACAAAGCTGGGCTCTAATTCAGTTCAGGGAATTCGGCAGATAATCAGCATCGGTCAGGGGAGCTCTGCTGAATATTACTCTGCTGCTGAGGAAAATGAATCCAAATTAGGTTTTGGGGTTTGTAAAATGGGTTGCCATCAAAGGTAGCTTAATGCAAACTGTGTGTGTGTCTGTGGTTCTTCGTGTATGAGTAGCCCTGCTGTTGAACTGTCCAGTGTACCCCTGCCTTTCACTCTATGTGTGGTGAGATAAAGGTGAATAAGCAATTCTGGAATAAGCAAGTTAAAAGATTTATTATATTATATAGAGAATTATATTCTCTCATTTAAAAAAAGAAATTTATAGCAAATGGTCATGGCACTCTTCTAACAAGCACTCCTGCTGTTTCAGCTCTTCCATCAGAGGCATTGTGAGAGGCAGAGCTCAAGCAGTTATATATCTATGGCCTTAAAATGTATTTCTTTGGCCGTCAGACAGGCAGCGTTCCAACACCAGTGCAAACAACAGGATGCTGTTTAAATCACATAAATACCCTCGGCCCAGGAATCGAACTCAGGAACTTCTTGTTGTGATGCGACCCTGCTAACCACTACGCCACCACACTACCTATTTTATATTATGTTGAATTAAATATGATGATTTCCTGTGTCCTCCTTTTTCTCTCGCCTCGACTTTGAGCAATGCAGACAAATACTATTTTTATAATCTTTAATAGCATCGAATGAGCAAAAATCTCCGGATCTCCTGACTACCTCAGATCAGTGTCAAATTTGAGAAAAAGATATAGAAAAAAAGATGTAGCTTTAACTGCCTATGATCAGTGATGATGTTTTTCCAAGTCAAGCATTCCAGTACTTCCTGTTGTATTACTAGAGGACACGACTGAGCAAAAAAAATGTTACACAATGTTATACCATGCTCTTAACAAGCCCTCAGTTCACCTTTAAACACACACACACACACACACACACACACACACACACACACACACACACACACACACACACACACACACAGGTCCGCCTAGGAGAATGCAGTATGCAGCTTGAAAGAGTAAAGCCTTTGTGTGATTCCAATCTTGACCATTTAAATATTCCCTCATTAATAAAGGTAGGAAATCAATTTCCCGCTGCTGATTCTCCTCCAGTGTGCAGTCATTAAACGTCCTGCCAGTGTGTATCAGTCAAAGCACGTCAGGTCCAGGCAGCTAAATGGCTGACTGGAGCGTCTGCTAATCGCACATGACCATACACACACACACACACACACACACACACACACACACACACACACACACACACATACACACCTGTGCTCACAAAGGAGAACTTCAGTTCTGCTTCCTTTAGCAAATCTCCCTCTCTACTTCTAGATCTCTCTCTCTCTCTCACACGCAGACACACTCACTCTCCTTCTCCATCATTTTCTTTTTCTCTTCTTCTCTCTGTCTTCTCTTTACTCTACCTCTCTTCTCCTATATTCTCTCTCTCACATTCATTTCTCCTTCTATCTATTTGCTATTTCCCTCTGTCTCTATCTGTTGTGCTGTTCAACTGCTTCTCTGTCTTTCTCTCTCTCTTTTATTTTCAACTCTCTCTAATCTCAGGGTCTGATTATGTTGTGGTGTCTGTAGGGTATGATGGTGCTGTATGTCTGTAGGGTATGATGGTGCTGTATGTCTGTAGGGTCTGATGGTGTTGCTGTGTGTGTGTAAGGTCTAATAGTGTTGCCGTATCTGTAGGGTCTGATGTTGTTGCTGTGTGTGCAAGGTCTGATTGTGTTGTGGTGTCTGTAGTATATGATGGTGCTGGTGGGATCTGTAGGGTCTGATGGTGTTGCTGTGTGTGTAAGATCTGATGGTTTTGCCGTGTCTTTAGGGTCTGATTGTGTTGTGGTGTCTGTAGCGTATGATGGTGTAGTGGTGTCTGTAGCGTAGGATGGTGTTTCTGTGTCTGTAGTGTCTGATGGTGCTGAGTGTCTGTAGGGACTGATTGTGTTGTGGTGTCTGTAGCGTATGATGGTGCTGTGTGTCTGTAGGGTCTGATAGTGTTGCTGAGTCTGTAGGGTCTGATGGTGCTGTGTGTCTGTAGGGTCTGATAGTGTTACTGTGTTTGTAGGGTCTGATGGTGTTGCTGTGTCTGTAGGGTCTGATGGTGTTGCTGTGTCTGTAGGGTCTGATGGTGCTGCGGTGTCTTTAGGGTTTGATGGTGTCACTGTGTCTGTAAGGTCTGATGGTGCTGCATGTCTGTAGGGTCTGATGGTGTTGCTGTGTCTGTAGTGTCTGATGGGTCTGTGTCTCTATAGGACCTGATGATGTTGCTGTGTCTGTAGGCTCTGTTGGTGTTACTGTGTCTGTAGAATTTGATGGTGTTGCTGTGTCTGTAGGGTCTGATGGTGTTGCTGTGTCTGTAGGGTCTAATGATGTTGCTGTGTCTGTAGGGTATGATTGTGCTGCGTGTCTGTAGGGTCTGATGGTGTTGCTATGTCTGTAGGGTCTGATTGTGTTGCTGTGTCTTTAGGGTTTGATGGTGCTGCATGTCTGTAGGGTCTGATTGTGTTGCTGTGTCTGTGGGGTCTGATGGTGTTGCTGTGTCTTTAGGGTCTGATGGTACTGCATGTCTGTAGGGTCTGATGGTGTTGCTGTGTCTGTGGGGTCTGATGGTGTTGCTGTGTCTGTAGGGTCTGATGGTGTTGCTGTGTCTGTAGGGTTTGATGGTGTTGCTGTGTCTGCAGGGTCTGACGGTGTTGCTTAGTCTGTAGGGTCTGATGCTGTTGCTGTGTCTTTAGGGTCTGATGGTGCTGCATGTCTGAAGGGTCTGATGGTGTTGCTGTGTCTGTAGAGTCTGATTGTGTTGCTATGTCTGTGAGGTCTTTCCAGGGTGCACTCCTGCTTTTTGCCCTACGGCACTGGAATAGCCTCCAGCAGAGCCCAGTGAACCCGAAAGAGCAATTAGCAAAGTTTGAAGATGAATGAATGCATGAATGATTGAATCATGTACTCTCTCAACTTCCATCTCTTTTTTGAAGAAGGGGAAAGTTAACACAAATAGGGGTAGGGTAGCATCACATAACTTTATTAGGCATAACAATATGTTTAGCAATCTTTATCAATCTTTTTTACATCTTTTTTGTAGAACATGACTGTAATATAGGAACCATGCATTAAATATAATAAACCAGAAGCTTGGTGGTGGTTAAAATCCTTATTGGAGAAATTCTCATAGGCCTATGCTTGAATTTCCCAATAGATGTTTAAAGGAGTATCTACCTCCACCCTTAACCACCTTTACCACCCACCAATCACTCTTAAACCTTCAAGCAGAAGACAATCAAGGCTCTTCAGCCCAAGGGGTGGCGTTTAAAGATAGAAATAGGATTCTACCATTACTTACTGTAACACTGGGTCGAGTTATGGCAATTGTGTGTGTTTAGTTATTGGCAGGGGGACTGGAACTTCATCACTACAGTGCTGTACCACCTAGCTGCCGTTCTGTCAAAGCTGGTTGAGTGTAAAGTGCACCAATACCTGTATAAAGAAGTATTAGACAGGATTGTCCAAATTCTCTCTATAGCTCTGCTTTTAAACCAGTCGAACTTATGCCATCATAGTGTTTATGGTGTTTATGTGAAATGATGTTTAAGTCTTGTTAAAACTATAGAATAAAATAATCATTGACTAGGGTAAACTGAAAATTAAGAGTTTTTATTTGGTTAGTGGGTGGAAAGTGCCATCAAACTACTTGGTGGAGTGCTATGGAAAAGAGATGGTTTGGAATTTTTATGGGTTTCTTAAATACTCCTTAATTCCTTCTTTTAGAATGGAGAGCACTACATTTGTGTCAATATGCTTTAATATTGAAGGTGTTCATATCTTGGTGGATTCCAGACAAATTAGAGCTTCATATAC
The DNA here is from genome assembly GCA_026260255.1 of Pseudolaguvia tuberculata. NCBI lineage: Eukaryota > Metazoa > Chordata > Actinopteri > Siluriformes > Sisoridae > Pseudolaguvia > Pseudolaguvia tuberculata. Next base: position 10,307 of record JAOTRA010067796.1, on the reverse strand, counting down.
AGCATACAGACATTGGCCTAGACTCACACAGCATAAGAGACAATGGGTGGTCTGGGTTTGGATAGACATTTTAGTAAACACTGAGAGATTAGTTTGTCCCACAAACCTTTCTACTAGTCACTGCTGCAGTCCTGAAAAACGTTTTTCTATTGAAAAAAGAGGTCCCTGGACCAGGACAGTGGATTTAACATGAGTCACTGTTTTTTTTACAACAATAATATATGACTTCTGTCATCGGTCAGAGTCATCTGTGAAGCTGGGCCATCTCTTAAATTCACATGGATGGAGACACTTGGAGAGTTGACAGGCTTGAAATAGTAACACCTGACGAAACTGGTGAGGAAGATTCTCTCTGTTCTACAAAGGTGGTTACAGAGAGTAAAACATCACAGAGACAAAAGAAAGAATGTCCCTAGTCTCTCCTATTGAAAGAGAAGATTTTGAATTTCCAGGTTCAGGCCTGACTTTCAAGACCCCTCAGCTGGTAGTACCCAGACACAGCAGAGGAAATGATGGTTCATGAACTAGTCAGGAAACAAAAAGCTTCTTTGAGACAGAAATCCATGGAGCCAAACAGCTGATTATTCAGCGGATAATAGCTTCTAACAGAAATGCGCCACATATGAATCCAGTAGCGGGAGGGCACACTTTATTGAAAAGGTATTATTGAAGTTGGCTAACAAGGGGTTAAATTGTGCAGGTAAAGTAGATGAAATAATGTGAAAAAATAGAATTGGAAATGGGAAATGGTGCATCATTGAAGAGTCATGTAGTATTAAAAATGTAGTCCCAGATTGTTTGTTTATGTGTTCGATTCCTGGGTGAGTCTTTCTTTTTCTGAGTTTCCATGTTCTCCCCGCACTTGCATGGGTTTTTCCTGGTTACTCCGGGTTCCGGCCACAGTCTGAAAAAAAATTTACACTAGGCTGATTACTGACTCTATATTGCTCAGGATGAACATTATCATTGCCATGGCATGTTTGTTGTTCTTTGGTAAAGTGCCTCCCAGTTGGGTTTCTTAAAAAACAAATCCAAAACAAATGCACGATGAAATTTGCAATCAATAATGGAGTGATTACAAGTAGCTTTCATGCTGTCCGTTTTTACTCGTTTACTTGAAGAGCACTCGATAAATGGAAAGATTCACTTGTTTGCACTTGCTGCATTAGTCGACGCCTCTCTATCGATGGCTCGTACAGTAGCTGATTCATTAGTGGAGTTTAAAGGACCTAGTAAGGAATATGAGCCTCGGCATTGACAATGGTAAAGATCCAGTGATGCATTAGGTCAACAGGGATGAAAACACGGCTGCTAACGATACAAATAAAGATTATCCTTGGATTATCAAGAGCCCATTCTTTGGATTGTATTGGTGCCGGCACTCCATCATTTGGTGGACATCGATTGAAGTGTGCAACATGTCATATCAGATATCATGACCATTTAGTCTTGCACAATTCCCACTTGTTCTCGTCACATGCATACATACCAGAACTTAACTGCTTACAGGAATCAGTCCATTAAGCTCGTTCTTCCTCTTCAAATCGCTGAGAATGGATTTAACCACGTTGAATACAGCTTTTCGGCTAGTCTACCAGACGACAAGCAATTATAAGCCATCAATTAATTCTACGCCTTGCTGAATTGCTCATTAACACACAAATCAATTAATTTATACGTGTACCATTAAAGCGCTGTAAATGTACATTGTAAACTAGTGAGTTGTTTTATCTGATAAACTCCGATTTTGTCAGATGAAAATACAGGCATCGAAACTGTTCTACCGATTTTTTTGGGCTGCAACAAAGCAGACATACTATGTCCTCCTACAAATTGCATAGCTCTTTGTTTAGGTGTTGACAAGCGCACGTCTCAGGGGCATGGACCCTGGCTGTCTTCTATCGTTCAATTGTTTGCGTGCTCGTGCACTGGGCTTTCTCATTAGCCAGACTGCCACTGTGCCGGTACAGCCGGTGCCTAGACCAAGTCCCCCATGGTGCCAATCAGGACAACTGCTCCACCGCCTTAGCCATATGAAAAGCCAATCAATGGCCTAGGAGAGATTGTAGAGCAAGGCATCTATGCAGGAGTGATCTTTCAGTCCCGACGTGGTTATAGAGTAAACAGCTCTACCCACTAAAAGCTTCATGTAATGCCTAGTCACTCTGCACTGTTGAATCATTTCACTTGTCTAATGTACGAGGACGACCCTGCCCGAACAAGCGGTCACAAACCAGAGAGAGCACTTGAAATCTGAAATGGAAAATGGAATATCGCAGTAAATCTCCACACTTGCCGTGTAATGGAGTGGACCACAAACACTCCGAGGCCTTTCTCCATGATAGTATTTTTATTTAAAAGTTATTTGTTCTACAGATAAAAGACATGTTTGTTATACTCATGCTAACCACTTATTTAGCATAAATATTTTTTCTTTACATCTCATAACCCATTCTTATCGCGTTTTTTCTCACATTACTCACTCTAGACGAGGTGTTTCTACACATCTTCTCACACCATTTCTACACACCGTTTTCCTGTTCCTCTTTCACACTTATACTGTCGTATACATAACATACACAAACGATCTCACTTTGTACCTTCTAGATCTCAGTCTCGGGGTATGATGCAGGACAGTGGCACAAAGCCATGTGACACAAATCCTGCTGTTCCTCTACAGACGGTTATGGAACACATGCTTGTTTAACCTCGTCTTCTGTCTTCGGCATTATATAAAGACCCTTTTGAAAACATTTTTTGTGGGTTTATTTTTTTTGGACTCCGTAAGCGAGCAGATGTACTGGGTGCCAGCCGTGCCAAGCATGAAAGTCGAACCGTTCCCACAACAGGCAGGAAAGCTTTTCTTCCAAGTATAAATAATTAAACAAAGTAATACGGAACAGCGCTTAAAAGCAATTTTTTTTCTCGTTGCTCTTCAGTAGCCCATAATGTTTGCCTTTGCATCAAGTGCATTATTTATAAAAAGAAAACCTTTCAAAGTCACAACAGAGTCAGTGAATTTACCTGTGTGTGAAATTAACTTTTACATTTATCGGCCATTCTGGAGAAATATTTCACCTCTCTGCTAGACAATTATCCAGCTTTCAACCAAATGCTAACAAAATGGTGGTTTAAATTGTAAAGTCCAGAGTTCTTTTTGGTGCTTGCTTATATTTTACTGGCTTCAATCATGTTTTTCCAATTCAAATTAAATTTACAGCAGTCAGCAGATGCCCTTACAAAGAGTCTTACATGCATCCCTTTTATACTGAGCAATTAGGGATTAAGGGTCTTGCTCAAAAACCTGGCAGGGCAATATAGTATTGCTGGTAATCGAACCCCGATCTTCAAATTAACAGCCTTAACACCTGCACTATCATATTCAATTTAATAATAGATAACGTCTTTCTATATATGTCTGCATAAATGAGAACAAAAATCTTTCCAAAAATCAGATCTGTTCTAACCTACAATACCTTTATACAATCATAGAGGGGAAGAAGTAGTTGATCAGTGGTTAACGTTTTGCAGTGTTAAGGGTTTGATCCCCATATACCCTCCAAATTTCCACTATTGGGCACCATAATAAGACCTTTAAACTCTAATTTAAATACAATGCTTGCTTATTTCTGCATACAATATAGCAGAAGCAGAAGGTCCTCATACTTTTGCCACTCACAAGAATGTAACACCAGATCATTTTTCTGATCAAACAAATGTTTGGCCTGTTGTCCATTTAGTTTAGTTCATTTTATAACTTAATTAATGCTTTTATTTCAGCCATTTTCTAAAAGGCTCACAGAGAATAAATTTTGAATATAGTCTAATCTGTCAGAGCCTAGTCAAAATTTCCAGGCATCTACTGTGCGCAAAGGACTTCAGTCACCCAATACAGCAACATTTGGGAAGACAGATGTTGGACAGCTGCTGCTAAAAGTCATTGTTAGTAATTGCTTTTTATTTTTTATTTCTCATTATTCTACAACCAGCCCAAGCAAAAAAGCCACATCGTCACTACCACGTTTAGAAAATGTTAGAATAACAGATACTTTCAGGTCTTTTTTGGTTAAAAATCTACATTCCAATCACTGATAGATGATCCAACGTTCTTGCACACATTTACTCCTGCTCACATCCTTACCAGGTTGGACATTAGAACGAGCCGGCTTGTCATTTGGAAAACAGTATTTTTCATTATTTCTGTTGATAGTTGAGAGCCAGTGGTGGCAGAAATGGTTAAAGAGATTGGCTTGGTTGCTTGGAAAACCAGAAAAACAAGAAAATCCAAAAACCAATACGACCAAGGAAGACCAAAAAAGACTTGCGTTAAAGCCCCACCACTGCCAAGTAGGACATGGGTTCAACCCTCCTTTGTTGGTTCCTTGATCAAGACCATTAATTCTTCCTACTCCAGGGGTATCTTTATCATATCTGACCCTGCGTTCTGACATCAACTTACCAAGGTTGGATAACCAAAGATAAACAAACATTTCACTCTATGTTGTACTGGGTATAATTATGTGACATAAAATTTGAATTCATAAAAAATGTATAATAGAAATTTGCAAATGGATTTAAAATAGGTTGAATTCATTGACAACTTATCATGTAGGTGTCACTTTGGAGGTGGACATGGTTGAAGGGGACATGGATATATGATGCAACATAACGTCATTAAAGGATAATAATTTAAGAAAGAGGGCAGCGCGGTGGCGTAGTGGATAGCACAGTCGCCTCATAACAAGAAGGTCCCGGGTTCGAATCTTGGGCCGCAATCTTTCTGTGCGGAATTTGCATGTTCTCCCCGCGCTTGCATGGGTTTCCTCCGGGTACTCCGGTTTCCTCCCACAGTCCAAAAAAACATGCAGATTAGGTTAATTGGTGATTATAAATTTTCCATAGGAGTGAGTGTGTGTGTGAATGGTTGTTTGTCTATGTGTTGCCCTGAGATAGACTGGCGACTCGTCCAGGATGTACCCCCGCCTCTTGCCCTCTGTGCGCAGCAGACCCCCGTGACCCCGGATTCGGGAATAAGCAGGTAAGAAGATGAATGAATGAATGAATTTAACAAAGATAGAAATTGAGGAAACAATTATCATTAGCATGGGTGCTAATAGAAAAATGGCAAATATATACAGGGAAGAAACAGGCAACAGCAGGACACAATGAGGGATCACTAGACTAATCACATGAGCAAAGCCACAGGCTTTAAAGGGTGCCCTCTTGTGGACTAGTGTGGTATCATGTCCTTGACCCCTTACAGAAGGATTAGTTTAACATTAAATGTAATTTTATTTTAGATTTAAAAACATATTTTCTGAAATACAAGATATCCCAAATGATAGTACTTTTTTTTTATGTTATACTGTTGAAGCACTTTTTCTGCAGCTAAAAAGTGGCTTTAAACTTTTAAAACTTTAAACTTTTTTTTCATTATGATAAACTTGCATGAACTTGCAATTATAAACTTTTTCTTACAACTCAATACAACTGAAATGTAAACTCATTATTGTTAAAATTACAAGCAAAAAAGAATTGCAAGAAAGAAAGTCAGGATTGCATGATATAAACTGGCAATTACAAATAAAAGTCACCCATAGCTTTGTTTTCTGATTCCTGCAGAAAGTTTCCTCAAAAAGCTAAAATTTGTTAGGTGATTTCTTCCTAAATTAAGGGTCAGTGGTGGCTCAAATGGATAAGACAATTAGAAGATACGGGTTCCAGCTACGACCTATATACCATCCTGCTCCAGAGGCGCTGTACCGAAGCTGACCCTGCGCTCTGCGCACCTTTGGGATATGCGAAGAGAAATGTTTAAACTATATTTAAATTATGTATGTGACAAATAAAATTAGAATTATTAGTGAAACCACATTAAAATAATCCTTTATAATCTTTTCCAGCTAACTGTCTGTAGACACGATTTTGCAATTCTTTTTCCACCTCATTTTGCAGACTTTCTATCTCCTCATTCTAACTTTATAGCTCGCAAATTGCTAGTTTGTATCATGCAATTTTGAGAGGTTGCAATAACCTTATTTATATATTGATTATTTATGCACTGGTGAAAACAGGTTTTTATAAATTTTGGGTTGTTTTGCTGAAGCAAATTTGTGTATTAAAAAAAAGGTAAAAGTTTACTTCCAGCTGGTTAAGATGTTGGTCTGCTGATCATAAGATCGTAGAGTCCCACCGCTGGAAAATAAGCCTTAATAATAGTCAACTGTATTAAAAATATAATCAAAGTCACTCTGGATTAAGAATGCCTGCTAAATGTCAGAAATATAAAAGATTTCTATCCAGAATCATTACCATTTATGTCATTTAAACAACTGAGTAGTTTGAGGGCCTTGCTTGGGGGCCCAAGAGTGGCAACTTGGGGCTTGTTAATATCGAATTAATGAACAAATTAAACAAAAAAAAGGTGGAATCCCTTTGGGATAATGTGTCCGGCAAGCACCAAGCTGCCACTGCTAGACCCTTAACCCTTTATTACCCAGTTAGATAATTATTAGCTACTCTGGCTAATTAGTTTGGCTTAGTCAATGCCAAGAATTTAAATGTAAATGTTAAGTATAATTATAAATTATTCCTGGTTAAATAAAAAAATAAACAGATGTGTGCATGGTAAATGAAAAAAACAGATAATAAGACTAAAGTGTAAGCTGGTGGAAGAATTAGTGATGAAATCATACCGCATTATTTATATCTTTTGGATTATAACACCTAGCATGAAGGAATGTTTGTTCTGGAAAACTGCTTATCGCCTTAAGCTCTAGCGCTGCCGAAGACCGGCATGTGGAGACAAATCAATAGATAGTAATTCTTTGGGATTTGCTTTTAAAATAAACTGATTTCATGCCTTTGACATTTTTGAAGGATCTCCTGATTTTAATAGTGAAATCTGAAACACCATGTTTTCAAATCCAAGCAATACAATGTATAATTTACATTGAAATTTATTCCTAACATGCAGACATGAGTGCGGTGAGAAAAATCTCCTGAGACGATATGAGGAAATCTAATAGAAACCAGTTTGAGAAGAAATAAGTCATTTTAGATTATATATATATATATATTTCCTTGTTTAACTACATAACCAGAAGATTACTGGATAAGATTACATAACCTATGCTGAAAAACGCATAAGCTAGGCATTATTACATAAACCAAACCACCGTGACATTAGGAAGTGTGCCAAAATACTGTGGTTCAGAAATCCAATACTGCTCTATTCGATATTGAATAACAATAGAAATAACAGGTTTATGCCGGAATAGTCCTTAGATTTGATAGATTTACTGCAGGAAGCTGGAGGCACAGCCTTCCCCTCTCAAATCCATTAAACAGCTGAGATTCAAGACCGCAAATTCGTCTCATCGTGTCAATCGACAATGCACAGACATACATTCTGATAGTGGCCACAAAAAAGAGAATAAAAATTCATTCAGGGATGAAGCATAAACCAAATTATGATTGACAAATGTTGAGAATCCGGTGATGGGTTCAAAGATGTGAGTGGAAGTTCTTGCGCCTGAATTATGGAATTATTGTAATAATGTGTTTTCTATTGAGCAATATTAATTCCCAGCACCACCAAGTTGCTAGTACTGGGCCCCTTAAATGTGAGGCCCTTACCCCTTAAATGCTCAGTTGCATAGAATAGATAAATGTAAGTCACTCTGGATAATTGGTTAAATATCAGAAATGTAAATTTAGACCTTCTGATTAATTTCTCGCCCTGAAATAGTGTTCAAAGTTCCTACTTCCTGATTGTAGCTGTGATTTTCACTTGGTTTGAGAACTCTTCAATAAATGCCCAAAATCGGAGGCAAATTGCTGGGCATTCAAGAGTGCCAATCGCACAGTGTAAATGATCAAATACGGATTGTAAGAGAATCATTGCGCGGCCGCAAGAGCTGTGAAATATTTGGCATGCAAAATAGCTAAAACTGTTAAAATTGTACCGGTGTAAATGGGTTCTGAGTAAAAATTTACCATGTGGTTGACTTACAGCCAATAAGAGAGTGAGATACAGAGAAAGAGCAGGAAGTTCGGGAAGGAGTTATATACCACAATATCAGCAGACAAGGATTCAGTTTCAGTCTTTTTGCTGCAATTTAGTACACAGCCCACCATTTGTACAGCATTTTAATGACCTTTGCAAACTTTTGCACTGTTTCTTTGCCCTTCTCACATGCGATTGGTTGTGAAAAGCAGTTTGACATAGATTCTATTGTAGAAGTCATGCAGTGTGTAACCTCCTGTCATCGAGCCATCGTGCAAGTGAACACAGCAGCAACTGAATGTTACTCAAGATTGAACTTGGCAATCAGCAGGCCGAACAAACACCATCAGTGAGACGGCTATACTTGTTCTTCAAGTATAGAAGCCGTATCACTGTCGCATCTCTTTCAGACACATGGAATTTGAAAACCATTTTTTTTACTGCACTGTAGATCCTGTGTTGGCTTGTAAATAGGTTCAACTTTATATATCACCAAGACATAGCCTAAGGTAATCATTTTAAAGCATACATAAAAAATGTTCACTGATGTATTTTAAATGCCTAAATCAATATCTAATTTAAAGGAACAAATGCAGAGCCTCGACTCATTTACTGACCGTTCACTAAAATGCTTTGCGCTCTGTTTCCCCTTCAGCACAACAAACTGGGTAATGTTCTTTTACACCTCATAATATTAGAGAAATCAAGAACTGACATGGACATCAGTTTTATCAGATCAGCTTTCAGGTCTGGCTAAACAAATGTCAAGTACGGACAGCCTGGCAAATCAATAATTCCCTCTGGGCAATTAACTCAACTTCAGCCATATAGAAATGACATCTGTAAAGCCGTGTAGTCTGAAGCTCTCAGACTTTCACTGGCTCTCTTTTCTTTCTTAAATACTTTTTAACCAAATAGAGAATTGGATGTAGGCAAAAGTCGATCAGGATATATAAATAAAGCACATAGACCCAGTGGATAAGACGTTCCATTGCTAACTGGAAGGTTTTGGGTTCAATTCCCAATTGGTCAGTTAATCAACAATTAAAAGTAAAGTAACAGTCACTCCCTCACCAATAAAACCTCATTTGTTTTCGATTTTGCTGTTCTTTTTGCAATTAAGGACTTTATTATTCATTCATTCATTCATTCATTCATTCATTCATTCATTCATTCATTCATCTTCTAACCTGCTTATTCACTAAGTTGGGTTACACGGTCTTCTGGAGCCTATCCCCAGACACATAGGGCGACAGGTCGCCAGTCTATTGCAGGGCCACACATAGAAGAACAATCAAAAACTTTCACACTCTCTCCTATGGATAATTTAGAATCGCCAACCTACATGTTTTTGGGCTGAGGGGGGAAAACGGAGTGCCTGGAGGAAACCCACAGAAGTGCAGAGAGAACATGCAAAAAATTGAGATCCATTTAGATAAGAGTGAGACTGAAAAGTGATTTGAAGTGTTTTTAAATGTCTTTGTTTTTTGTATGTTTGATTGTTAACTGTAGCAGCACAATGCACACTGCGTAACTTTACTGTTAGAAGATTAGCCATTTGGTTATTATCTTTAAAACAAGGTTATGTTGTTGTCACTTTTATGCCGGACTATCCAATGATTGGTCATCTTTGTAAGAAAGTTTTGGTTTGACCTTGGTAGAATCCAGGAGAATCAGAACTCACCTGGCACTTTATTTGATATTTTCCGCATTTCAGCGTGACTATTGAAACACACATACAGAGTCACTTTTCTACCAGTTTAATAATTGATTTTATAAAAGCCCAAAAAATTTAATTATAGTCTACAGTTTTCTTAATGAGTTATTGATTAATCATGCCCATCATGGTTAAGACTTCCAAGCTGTTAGTGTTGGGATATGAAGCAGGACCCCTCACCTTCCCTGCTATAGGTGGACTGTATTATGGCGGAGCCTATGCACTGATCCCAACGGAATAGGCTGGTATATGCAGAGAAAATAATTTCACTGTGCTGTAATCAGTGATGGGAACTAAAGAAGCAGTGCTACTAACAGTATTAACTGCAACGTTGCTATAAATGAGCTCAATGAAGCAGTTTTAATCCGTATAGACTCTCTCAGCCATCAGACCTTAACTTTTTTTATCTCTGGTATGTCATAATTGGAGTGTTGTTGTATTTGTTAGTGATGGGAGTGCAAGATAACTACATAACTAATAATGATTGGTAAATTTCTTTTGTTTGCTGTCTCTCTCTCTCTCTCTCTCTCTCTCTCTCTCTCTCTCTCACACACACACACACACACACACACACACACACAC
>JAOTRA010067779.1:0-14716 GCA_026260255.1 Pseudolaguvia tuberculata | reverse complement strand
ATTTTGCTGTAGATACGAACATAGTTGCTGTGCTACAACCTTTTCTAAGATTTTCTAAATAAAAGGAAGATTCGATAGCAGCCTGTAATTTGACACCTTACTAGGGTTGGATTTCTTAATTAGCGATTATATTTTGCAAAAGAGATGAGTGAATTAATTTATCTTAAGTCTCTAATATGGGACAGAAATTCTCTAAGAGTGTAGCGCATTCTAAATAATCAGAGCTAGTTAGAGGAACTATCTCAGCAGTCTGAACTGTCTGCCTAATCTTTACAATTTTATCGTCGAAGAAGATGCTGTGGAGAGGTCAGTGGTGGTCCGATTTCTAGTTTATTTAGCTACAGTATTAAACAGGAACCTGGGATTATTCCTGTTATTTTATGTAAGGGTAGAGAGGTAGGCTGTTCTGGCCTCACTAAGAGTTTTTTGTTATAAGCCAGGAGGTTCTCCTTCCATGCTGTCTGGAATACTAACAATCCTGTCCGCCTCCATTTTTGCTCTATTTTTCTGGCGCTCTGTTTTAAAGACCGTGTATAATCATTAAACCATGGAGGCAGCTTTTTTTCTTTAACTAATTGTCTTTTAACTGGAGCTAAGCTATCTAAGGTATAACGCAGAGTAGATTCTAGCTAATCCGTTGCCTGGTCGAGTTCCATGGGATCCAACGGTGATCCAATCTTAGTGGATAAATCTGGGAGACGGTTAATAAAATTTTGGAGAGTCATTGGTGTAAATGTACGTTTAATGCGATAACGTTTCTGTTAAATACAGGACATCAAACTTCTGATCTGTAATTATTTCATTTATAATAAGAGATTTAGACGCAATAGATCTAATATTTAACAGTCCAAACTTCAGATCAGAGGAGCGGGCTGTGTGATCAGTAGGTTCCATGTTAGAAGTGACTATATTAGTGACCTGTCCAGATTCACTAATATAGTGAATTTCATCCTATGTGCACTGGAATGAGCTTTAGCAGACCCCTGTGACCCTGAATAAGGAAATTAAGCAGGTTAGAAGATGAATGGATAAATGACTATTACGTGATTAGGTTTTTTTTTATAATACCTGTAGTGTTTAATTCTTGACTATAGCCATTATTTTTATTTGTTATAAATAAACAATCAAAGAATGACATACTTTTTTATCCGTATATTTTAGTTATATTTACATTATGGTTGCTTACAGCTGAACCCAAAGGAGCACAAATTAATGTTACAATAAGGTTAAAGTGGCCAGAGATACCCAACGTTTATTAACCAGGTTCAAATAGGCGTCAGTCAGACAGTGACAGTTTGGCGGACGCTCTTATCCACTTACATTTGTTTTTGTTTTTTGTTCTTTACAACAGAGCAATTGTAATTAAGGGTCTTGCTCAAGGGCCCACAGTGGTGGCTTGGTGGAGGTGGGAATCGAACCCCAGTCATTCTGGTATTAGTCCAACACTTTAACCACTAGGCTACCACTTCCCAGACTGACTTTCACAGCTACGTGTTTTCTCCAGCTGAACTTAAGCAAGAGATTCGCAGCAGCCTCTCTACAGGATTTCCATAGTAACAATGTACTTAAGTAACAGTAAAAGTCCAAATAAGCTCTAAAAGTAAATGGCCCTGCGATGGACTGACAACCTGTCCAGTTTGTACCTCCTTTCAGCCTATTGGCACTATGAGAGGCTGCAGCAGAGCAACGTGACTCGGGGGAATATAAGCGGATTAGAAGATAAATAAATGAATGAATGAATGAATGAAGTTCATTCTAAAATGTACCCAAGTAAATATAACAAAATAAGTATAATTATATTACTAATTACATCTGATCATAAATATAATATTAGACCACCGTATCTGCCATCTTACCGTATCTGCCACATTACCTGGGTTCAAGTCCCACCACATCCAGGAAGACCCCTGACTCTTCCTGCCTCTGAATCAAAGCCAGAATCCTGTGCTCTGACCCCAACCTTCTATGATGTGTTATTTACTATGCTGAAAGTATACGTGACCAATAAAAGTACTTATGTTTACTGGCGCTCTTTTGACGCTTCCTCCTTGACCAATTCTTCGCTCTCTTTCTGTTCCATTTTGGGTTTTTTTTTTAAATCTTTCAGCTCAGTTACAAGAAGCTACCAAATCCCAGACTCACTCGGACTCTCTGAATTTCTCTCAGCGCGCCATCGCCATGTCTCTGCTCAAAAAACTGGACAAGAGTCTGGCTCTCGCCATGTCATCGCTTCGAGAGACTGATCCCAAATATTACAAAGGTTAACTAATAATTCTTTTAGAAAACTAAGTTTACAAGTTAATCAGACGAGTTTGGCAGGACAGAGAACATGGCTAATAAGACACATTGAAATCCAGGGTTGCCAATAATTTTGTTCCACCTACAGAATTCGAACCTGTCCTGTCTGCATCGTTCTGGTCGTTGCCTCATGAGTGGACCTCCACGGACCTGTCCCTGGCGTACACGTCTGCGAGACCCGTTGAGTGTTACGACGAGCAGCTTGGGGATAAATGCATGACGCTGCTCCTGGGAACCTGGTAAAAAATTATGTTTATATAATTGACTGAGGTTCAATTACTGTGCAGAGGGTCTTTATGTACATTTTCACCTTGCACTTGGGTGAGTTTCTTCTGGGTACTCCAGTTTCCTCCCACAGTGCAAAAACATGTATATTAGGTTGATTTTAAATTGCCCATGTGAGTGTGTGTGGTTGTTCATCTATGGACTGGCAACCTGTCCAGGGTTTACCCCTGCCTCTCCCCCTATGTGCGCTGGGATAGGCTCCAGCAAACCCCTGTGACCCAAATTAGCGAGTAAGTGGGTTAGAAGATGAATGAATGACTGAATAATCAACTAAATAAATAAATTAATAAGATGGATTCTTGATTGAATCGAAGGAAAGACGACGGGACGCCGTGCATCGTGACCAAAGCCTGCAGGGACACGATGACGCAGTTCGGGTGTCCACATTACTCACTGTCTCATCAGCTGCTCTATTTCATGATCGGATCGATGGTAATGACACGTTACAGTTCAACAACCGATCACGTGTAGCTTCATTAGAACAGTTACGGTTTCGATCTTTAGAAAGGATGTACCAAGATGCTGAAAGGGGAAGTCCGACTCTCCAGGGTCAACATCACAGTGGAACACTATGAAAAGATTTTCTGCTCCAACATGATGAAGAGCAACCAGGAGATCATCATCAAGGGCTTGACTGCGCAGATACAAGACATCTTTATGGAGAACAGTTAGTAGAGCTTTATTATCCCATAACTTCCTGTCAAATTTCTAAACTGAACTCATTCCAAAATCCTGAAGTTGGTTTGCATTAAGCTAACGTAACATCCTGCAGTGGTGCAGACTAACCAGCTGTGGTGCTGTACTCGCAATATGAGAATTCAGCGAAATTCTCATTCCCATTCTTATTCCCTTGACTGGGAATTCGATTCTTTCTCCCAGCGCAGCGCTTGGGTTTCCTCCCACAGTCCAAAAACATGTACATTAGGCTGATTGGTGATCCTAATAAGAGTGAATGTGTGTGTTAATGGTTGTTATGTAAACTGGGATAGGCTCCAGCAGACCCCTGTGACCCAGATATAGGGAATAAGCAGGTTAGATGAACTGCTGCCTGCACAGCAATTTTAAAATGATCTTAAACATGTGATGTGAAAGAGGAAAAGTGAGAAAAATACTATAATACACAAGTTCAATTGAAAATTATTTTTATGTGATTGACAAAGTAAAAACTCCACCCGAATGTCCTGTTGCAGTTTTGTTATGTGGGCTGGCTGGATTCTCAGACTTTTATAAATCCTCCTGGCTGCAGTATATCTTGACATGGCAGGATAAAGAGCTGGGCTGTTTCGGGAAAGACGGTGAGCCGATAATCATACAGATAAAACAGACAGGACACCTGGAGGACGAATCAATGAAACGGTGCATTCAAATCTGTTTGTTCAGGGTTTTATTGTTTCTTTTACAGAGGATTATCTGCAGATGTTTGAGGAATATCTGGACACACTACACAAACGAGTGAAAAGGAGAGAAAAGACGCTAAACGGTGACAAGATTCAGAGATTTTAAATTTTTTCTACTAACCTAACTAATTTTTTTTTAGATTTTTTCGTCAATTTTAGCTGTCTTTAAAATTACTTACAAGTAATTAAATTACTTATTTACCTAAAATATTTCCCCCAAATCCCATATTGAAAATATATTCATTTTTACAGTATAAAGCTTGTTACTGCTGTTTGATACCATTTATTAATTTATTTTAGTTAAGTTTGTTTAGATTCCGCTTATTTCTTCTATTCAGTAAAGTAAAATGGCTGTCCTCTTTCAGACGGATGTTCGAGTCACACCACGGGCGTGGCCATCAGTGCTCTGGGAGGTTACCTTAACTATTACCTGTCTGAGCAAGACATCACAAAACGGCCGTTGGTATAAACTGATGAATAACTAAATCAAATAAAAGATAATAAAATTCAAAACAACAGATTGTACATTCAGACCTAAGAGTTTATTCAGAAAATTGCTTTTTGTTTTGTAAAACTAAAATGTATTAATAAATATTTTGTGGGAATTTAAGGCAAAGCTTTTTTTAAATTTATTTTAAAGATTAAAGATTTTTCTATCAAAAATGCAACAATAAATAAATGTGGAATATTTACATTTCTGGCGTTTGGCAGACGGCCTCATCCAGAGTCACTTACATTTCTCTCAGTTTTTAATGGGCCATGCACAGGGCCTTGCACAGTGGCAGATTGGTGGTGCTGGGAGTTGAACACTCTTAACCACTAAGCTCCCACAATTTTTTCCAGACACCATTTCAGCACTCACTCACTATTACTCTCTAGTCGTTCCATCCGATCACGTCATAGACCAGAGCCTTGAGCATGCGAGCCTCATAGGTCACAGTGTTCTTCCCAATGTGTGCACGTTCCTCCTCCAGCGGCTGCTCGATCACAGCCGGGACGTCTTTCCCATACACTTCAAAGAGGAAGAGTATGATTAACAAAAATATCTGCGATTAAATTCTTTGTTCTGATTCCTTTCGTCGAATAGTAATGTGTCTGTTGTGTGTGTCGTTAGAAGCAAACACTTACGCTCACAGTGCTCCAGGAACTGAACACAGTCCTGCACTACAGTGTCCCTCAGCATGATCATGTGCTTAGCCATGTTCTCCAGCAGGGACAGGAAACATCTCTTGATGTAGAACCAGGTGTCTGTTCCAAGCTGAAAACAAACACCACAAAATCGATAAAATCCAACACTCAGTGTTTTTATTGTTGAGCCTTTAATGAAGAAGAGTTTAGTTCTTTAAATCATCTTAAAGGAAAGGGTTTCTTTTCCAAACACAACCTCAATGATTGATAGTTTAAAACCATGAATCAGATTTTTAATGTGTCCCAATATATATTTATCCATTCATTCATCTTCTATCCTATTCCCTAATCTGGGGTCCTGCTGTAGCCTATCCCAGCTCACATAGAGTGAGAGGTTGCCAGTCCATCAGAAGGCTACACATAAACAAACAAGGACACACAATCACTCTAATGGGTAATTTACAATCACCAATCAACCTAATGTACAAATTTTTGGACTGTGGGAGGAAACCGGAGTTTCCGGAGAAAACCTATGCGAGCGAGGGGAGAACATGCAAACTTCTCAAAAAAAAAAACCCCCAGACCGGGAATCGAACCTGGGACCTTCTTGTTGTTAAGCGAGTGTGCTAACCTCTATGCCACCGTACCACCAGAAAGCAATTTCTCTTAAACAACTGATACATTTCATAAAGCTAGCAAATGAATTGACCCAGATTGGACTCAGATCCACAATCCTTAGCTCCGAAGGCTGATGCCTTATTCACTAGGCCACTGGGCCTGTGCCCTAATATATGTATCAGATTTACACAAGGACAGAACTGCGTTGCACAAGTCTGCGTTAGTCTCATACTCTAAGAATGTTTGTTCAGCTGATTTGTCGTTTTTTTGCTACAAAGAAAATAAATATCCCTTTGAAGCCATTGAAGTCAGGATTGTGGAAAATCTAAATACTCAAAGATGTGAGGAAAAAGTAGAGAAAAGGTTGAGGCACCTTTTTGTTATACGGCTCCAGGCTTTTGATGACACGGGAAATACCGAAGTCGTAGTTGCCCTTGGCGCAGTACAGGGTCCTGCAGGAAACGTGATTACATACACCACCTTTTTCACGCCCTTTAATTTATATACAATCGACTATTCCTTTATCAAGGTGTAAAAATAGTGGTTATACTGGTGAACTACAATTTTTTTTTTTTTTTACACCTTCCAAAATCCATGTCGTGTTTTGCTACTTGGATATCATCAATAAATAAATTAAATGTTTTGTGAACTCTTAATAGGTGACATGAGTGCAGATGATGGGCAAAAACAAACGTTTGACAAGTCAATACAAACCAGCAATAAATAAAGAAAGCATAGCAATATTGTAATACATGACATGTCCTGGTTGCACCTTTATGGATTTTCTTCCTTTACCTACCCGATCACCAGGTTGACGATGCACAGGTGAAAAACCTTTTTATCTGGATCGTTGTATGAGATCTGCTCTTCCTCCTTCTCAATTTTCCTCATCAGTTCCTCTGCCTTTAGAAACAATTTTTTAACCTAGAATTATTGGAAATCTACAAAATCAATACAATTACATATAAATCATTATATAGACCTATAAAATTGACTTCTGGATTGAAATGAAGATTTTTACTTTAAGTAAAGTAACTAGTGTAACACATAATATTTCTTATAAATCAAGTTACAGACTTTAAACAATGTACGTTTATTTCTTTTTTTAATCACTTATTACCATCTTATTATTTTAATGAATTTTTTAATCTACTACCACCTATTGCTTCTCCATATTGAAATTATTTACTTTTGAAAATTTTTTTACTATGTTCTAATTTTTTCTGAAATACAGGGTTAAATTAATAACGGCTTTTTTATTTTATTATTTATTTCTGCATTTTTTTTGACCATTTACTGCACATGAAATATTAAGAATTTAAGATAGCAGGTTAAATGTATTAATTGTGTATTGAAAATAAAGAAAGAGTGTTTTTTGTAATAACTACTATTGTAGTTCCAACCTCTTCGTTTTGGCTCGTCATGATGTAGGACACACATAGGTTGGCCAGGACGATGGCGCTCACATTGAGAATCTGTGAGGGAGAAAAACAAAATATCTGCTGATAATGAATGTTTAGTACAAATTGATAAAACACCATAGAACAACATCCGTATGTCCACGCAAAGCTTCCAACACCACAATCCACGTCCCATGCAGTCAAACGGTTTACCGAAGGTTTTCTTTTGCAGGGACACTCCTGAATGTTACACTGTTCCAGCTAGTGAGCGAAAACACACAAACACAATTTTAATACCATACCTACACACTACACACTTGCTGTCTTTTATTAGTTTAGCCCTTTGTCTGTCTGTCTGTCTGTCTGTATAGATAATATAATATCCCCCAGATAGGAAAATTCGACTTTTGCGACAACCTTGTGCCACACATTATCATGTAGGAGATATAATGAACTCTGTTGTGCAGAAATTGTTAAGGAATAAAAACAAAACTAAAAACGAAGTATCAGAGTCGGTGGCAGAGATACTGTTTATAGCTTAAAAAAAGTAATTAAAAGTATTTATTTAAAAAATTATAACACTAACAGGGAAAAACAAAACAATAAGTTAAAAAAATATTAAGTATACAACTGAAATTTTACCTTTAATTCAGGGTCACAAGGGTCAGCTGGAGCCTATCCCAGCGCACAAAGGGCGGGAGGTAGGGGTCACACATAGATAAACAACCACTCACACTCACTCACTCCGGAATGTTGGATAAAGAAATGAACAATATTTTACCAAATATTTTGGAAAATGGAACAAAAATTAAAATGGAAATGAAATGAATAATATAAATACAATAAATGTACATTTCAAAAGTTTCCTTAATGATGTGTTTTGGAATTTGGGAAATGACATCCCGACGCTTACGTTATCGTAGTGTTTCTTGACGATGGGTTCATAGAATCCGATGGCTTCTTTGTATTTGTTCTCTTGCATGAACAGCACGTGAGCTACATTCAGCTTCCACGTGTCGTGCTCGTTGCAGAACTCCACAGACTTGCGGAAAATCTTCTCCACCATATTGTAATTCTCGCGGTTCCAGTAGATCTTGGATTGTGCCATTAGCACAGGGATATATCTATGATTTAAAAGAAAAAAGTGAAAAAGCATCTGTTTGCTTTAAACACAAAAGTAACGATGGAGCACACGCACTCTTCCAGGAGCTGATCGTAGTCTTCAATGGCTTTTTTTAGACCTTCATCATCACGTGTGCGTCTACAATCCTGTACCTGTAAGGAAAGGAATGGTTTTTAAGGTTTTTTTTAAAATGATGAAATAAAATCTTTGAATGCGATTTTAAAGGAGTCTCTAGTGTTCTTTTACTAATTTCAGGAAAGAGGGAGAAAACTGATATTATGACCTAACAAGAATTTAAAAAAATACAGCGAGACATTTTAGAACTATTTCTGTTGATTATTTTCTAGAACAGCAGACCACATGGACACACATGGGTGGTTAACTGATGGAAAAATCAATGACCTGTTTGGTGGCCTTGCGTAACTGTTCGGTCAGTTTTCCTGCCATATCGTCCAACTTCCGAAAAGCCTGCAGGAAAAGATCAAGGGCATATCTGAATATCCAACATTCCGGAGGTCAAAGTTCATGAACAAAAATTATTTAACAGATTTATATCACTTTAAATTAACAAATAAAAAGTAATTCAACATTTACATATACAACCCCCAGCCCAAAATATCCCCTCAATAGAAAAATATGTGAGTGATTCTATAATTTCAGAAAAAGTATCAATTCAATGACAGAAATTAATTTTAGTAACTTATTTAAAAACCTTCTATTTTAATCATTATTAACTTACGATTACTTAATTTTTTATGTTTGACGAAAGAATAAGAGACACCTTTAGGTTAATTTGTGCCAACTTTGTTAGTGACAAATTAGATAATGTGTAAAAATAATTCTGGCGTGATAGAATTGACAATTTTTTACTTTTTAGCCAACTCTTAGCATAAAAGCTATGAACACAGATAGCTAAAAAAATTATGAATCAAAGTGATCCAATACAAGATCAATAACCAATTCTGTTTTTTGATAGTTTACAAAATACCCTGCTTATGTGGTTTTTCTCCAGGTACTTTGGTTTCCTTACACAGTCCAAAACATTGTACATTGTTCTGATTGGTGATTCCAAATTACCCATCGGAGTGAGTTATTTGTCTATATGGGGCCTTGGGATGGACTGGCAACATGTCCAGGGTGTACTACTGCTTTTTGCCCTATGTGCACTGGGATAGACTACAGCAGACTCCTGTGACGAATTATGGAATAAGTGGGTTAGAAGACGAATGAATGAATATTAAAATATTGTGGCCTGTAATACTATTGGACACCAAAATTTACTGTCACCCATAAATAAACAATAACCAAAAGAAAGTTTACGTTTTAATCTCAGTTTTCTAAAATTGCAACTTTTTTTATATTCAAGATTTTTTTTTTTCGCTCAGTGTTTTAATTTGATCTGATATATTAAATATTACATATATAATAACGCTGAGGGTTACCTCCTCTGGAGCAGTTTGACTCGTCAGCATGGCATCCAGAAACTCGTACAGGTACTGAACAATTACAAACAAGCAACATTCATACAATCAGTTATTAAAATAACAAACATTAAAACAAAAAAAATGATAATTTTCTTACTGGAGAAAGAAACTTGTAGGTGAGGTGTGCGTTTTCCGCCATCACGTCAGCGGCCATGTCAAAATACTGCAGTTTTAAAAAAAGAAGAAGAAAAACAAATATTTCAACCAGGCATGTGAATGGTGTAAATAACTAAGGTTGGATGTTCCTGGTGAGTCAAACCTCATATTTACAGTAGAGCAGGAGCAGGTTACCAAAGGTGGCAGGAGGAAACGGGCTCTGCTGTAGAAGGAAAGCTAGCTTCTCGAAACCTTCTGTTGGCTTGGTGTCCATGTTCATGAGGGCCTGGTTGTGAAGCGTGACTGGATCGAGCTCCTGTCGTCGAGAAATCAAGCATCTGTCTAATTAGTCAATGATGGTATTAACATCTTAAACCGACATCAACTTTGCGATCCGATTGTTAACAGGACAATATTAAAACAGTGGCTTTTAAAAGAAAGATCTTTTGCTTTATGCTGGCCAGAGCTAGTTTTTCTAGATATTTTCACAAAATAAAAACTTACTTGTGTTAGATTTCTCAAAAGAAACTTTATTATTATTTTTTAATTTAAACAATTTTAACAAAATCTTGTACAAGCACAGAATTTTCTTTGTACAATTCTTTTACAACTAGTATTTTGTAAAGTATTTCATATTCTTCCAACTATACTTTGTTTCCACACCTGAGTTTAAATGACAAATGGTAATCTTTGCTAAAATTCAAATGCACATGGTTGGCACTAGAGGGCAGCAAACAATTCCAACCAATTCCTCCTGCACAAAAATATCATCATGACGTCATAATAAATAAAACTTCCTCTGATCTGCATAGATATTTTTTCAGAGTAAGAGGTTATATGCTGCATTCAGATTTTCCTGGTTAGACATAAATTTTACAGTTTCTGCTGCAGGGTTGTGAGGAGTGATTGTGGAGGTCAGGGAAAGGGTGGGGGCAGTGTTTGGGGTTTATTATTTGTCGAGTGCAGAGAGAGAAAGATATTGTGCAGCCTTTCATCACATTACTACTCAGGTGTGTGTATGTATGTGTGTTATTTACACACAGACTTAACCTCCCTAAAGGTGTCATAGAGAAGCCTTCATTCCACACCTGGGAGTCGTTTTGTTTCTGCTTACAGGCAAGAGCAACTTGAGCGAGCAAAGACAAACTCAGTGTGCAGAGATATAGAGATGATGACTGACAGGCCCACACACACATGCAAGCTAACTCACACGCATGCCAACTCACAAGCATGCCCAAACAATACCTCTTCTGATCTGGGTGGCATATCAGTTAGCGCTTCCTGTGCATTATCATCTGTGGAGGTCAAAAACAAATTTTCCCTTATATGATATTCCGTATTCGACTGTTATAATAGAGGCTTTTCAGACCAATCAGAGTAAAGAAAAATGCATTGATGTTGTTTTTTTTCTTTCTTTCAATCAATAATTTGTACTCACACTTTTTCAGTTGGTATTCGATTGCTGCTTTCAGATTAAATGCTTCGATCAAGGCTGTCTCATGCAGCACCAGAGTGTTTCCCACGCTTTTCACTTCGATCCCTTCCGTTGCCATGCCAACACCGAGTTCTAAGGGATAAAAATTGGAACAGAAAATAAAGTTTACAAACATGTTTTTGAACCAAGAGGTTCTTTAAAAAAATAATAAAACCTGGGTGCTCCCGTATGCCCCGTTCGATGATCTCTCTGATGTACTTGAGAGCCGTGGCGTATTCTTTCATGCTGTAGTGACAGAGAGCGATGTTGTAGGCTAGGTCTGAAAAGAGGAAAAAAAAAAACACTGAAGGGCAGTGGAAAGCGAGGACACTTCTGGACCACAACCATACCCAGAAAAACAAAAAATAAATTACTATTCTGACAGATGCCAGCCTACTAATATAAGCATACCATTATTTTAGAGAGAACAATTCATTTTCAACGCATACCGCAGTCCTGTTGCGTTCTGGTCT
The DNA here is from genome assembly GCA_026260255.1 of Pseudolaguvia tuberculata. Classification (NCBI taxonomy): domain Eukaryota; kingdom Metazoa; phylum Chordata; class Actinopteri; order Siluriformes; family Sisoridae; genus Pseudolaguvia; species Pseudolaguvia tuberculata. The sequence continues at coordinate 2,940 of JAOTRA010067779.1, read as the reverse complement.
GTGATTGGTCAGGAAGCTATCAATTCTCGGTTCATTGTAGACTAACATGGAGATGCCGATTTATAGTCTAGTATATTACTTGTCTGTTCATTTATAATATACGGTGTAACAATAATAATTCTAATTGATTCTAATAAGACAGTTCAGGGTGTGCTGTTTAAAAAAATAATGGTGAAAAACATAGTAGCTTCATTCCTCACATGCTTTTAATACATTTAAAGGAAAGAGAACTAGTATTGTGTGTATTACCAAGAGAAGGGATGGTGTAAAATGAAGTATGTGTGTTTGAGTAAGAGAGAGAGAGAGAATAAAAGAGAGAATAAAAAGCTCTGGCTTGGTCACCTGGCTGGTATCCTAACACTTGCATTGCAGCTGTAAACTTGGCGCAGGCTTTCTCATATTCTCCGAGCTTAAACAGTAAACAGCCTTGATCCACTTCAGTGTCCGGGTCATCCACAGACAGCTGCTCCACCAACGCCTGAAACAATTCAAAACCCACAGACATTTTGCCAAAAGCAAAAATAACACTAGCTTTTCTAGTACATGTCCTCACCATCGCCGCTGAAAAATCTTCCTCTCCGTACTTTATAGCAGCTTGAAGTTTTATCATCTGTGGACGGCAAAGTAACATTTTTAAAAATCCAGCAGATATTTCTGGAGAATTGCAGATCTCCTGCAATCTCATTAGCCTGGATCCTTTCACCTTGGCGTGACTTGTAGGGCTGTCCAAAAGGAATGTGGCTTTCATAGCATCCTGGAATGCACACGTTCCATACAGAGACTGGGCATAGTAGAGTTTGTAGTCTTCCACTTCTGGGTGCAGCTGAATAAGCTGCTCATAACAATCCGCTGCGTTGGTAAAATCCTGCATGTGATAGTAGCAGTAACCCAGAAGAGACAAAGCAGCTCTGGACTGCAAAAAACCCAAACATATATTATATGCAGTGTTAAAAGAATAGTAACAGAACAGTCAGAGAAAAATAACAGCAGAACAGTAACAGAACAGCCAGGCAACAGTAACAGAACAGCAAGACAACAGTAACAGAATAGCCAGACAACAGTAACAGACCAGTCAAACAAGAGTAACAGAACAGCCAAACAACAGTCCCAGAACAGGCAGACAACAGTCCCAGAACAGGCAGACAACAGTAACAGAATAGCCAGACAACAGTAACAGACCAGTCAAACAAGAGGAACAGAACAGCCAGGAAACAGTAAGAGAATAGTAATGGAACAGCCAGACAACTGCCAGAAAACAGCCAAACAACAGTAACAGAATATCCATAACAGTAACAGCTAGGCAATAGTAATAGAACAAACAGGCAACAGTAGCAGAACAGTAGCAGAACAGTAACAGAGCAGTAGCAGAATAGTAACAGAACAGTAACAGAGCAGTAGCAGAATAGTAACAGAACAGTAACAGAGCAGTAGCAGAAAAATAGCAGAATAGTAGCAGAACAGTAACAGAATAGTAGCAGAACAGTAGCAGAATAGTAACAGAAAAGAGCATAACAGCCAAAACAGTAACAGGACAGTAGCAGAATAGTAACAGAACAGCAGCAGAATAGTAACAGAACAGCAGCAGAACAGCAACAGAACAGCAACAGAACAGCAACAGAACAGTAACAGAACAGTAGCAGAACAGTAGCAGAACAGCAACAGAACAGTAGCAGAATAGTAGCAGAAAAGAGCAGAACAGTAGCAGAATAGTAACAGTAAAGAGCAGAAAGCATGTTAATAACACGAGTCAAGTGCAAAATCAATTTTATAGACCCGATTAGATTAACAAGAAAGAAAGAAAGAAAGAAAGAAAGAAAGAAAGAAAGAAAGAAAGAAAGAAAGAAAGGTACTTTTGTGTGTTTCTGAAGTTCATTGCTCAGGATGTGTATCGCGTCTCCATAACGTCCATCTTTAATCTTAAAAAACATAATTAACAAGAAAAAGCAAAGTGAATCATTACCTAAGCGGACAACACAGTAAAACCCCGCAATGTTAATATCATCAATAGCTGAGATGCTAAGCTAACACGATTTAGACTTTAACTCACCATTTTATAAACCGTAGCTGTGAATTCGCCGTCTTTAATCTGATTTGACGACATGATAAAACTATAAAATAAACTGTAAATCAACCATAACGCGCAATTATATTTTACTGGCTTCTTCTGAGCAGCATTATAGCCTGTATGAGATTCCGTTACCTAGCAACCGAACCGGAAAAGGAAACCACTTCCGTTTTAAAATGCAAAAAATGTGGCGGCATAATAAATTATTGATCTTTTTACTTCATTTAAACAATTTTACAATTTAATCTACTTATAAACTTTAATTAACTTTCTGTTTGTAATTACTTTCGTTTAAGTACGTAATTGCATTAATACGGACAAACCCACTTTCCCCGTAATTCGGGGTCACAGGGCTCTGCTGGAGCCGATCCCAGCGCACATAGGATGAAAGGCATGTCGCTAGTCCATCGCAGGTAGACATTCACTCCTCACTCACTCCTATGGCCAATGTACATGTTTTTGGATAGGAAACCATAGTACTCGGAGAACAACATGTAAACTCCAACTGTAGATTCCCTGTATTATTTCTATGAGGCGACCACTAACCACTACTTCACAGTGCACATAAAATAATTCTTGTCCTGATTGAAATCTTTTCTTAATAAAAAAAAAGAGATTAAAATTGAAAGAAAGCAAATGAACGAATACAAGAAGGTCTTGGACAGATTTCTTTTTGCTGTTTGCAAAAAGACTTATTTTGTCTTTTCATGGCAAACTAATGACAATACTCAAAACTATTTATCCTCACTTAAAGTACGTCAAAGGTAAAAAAAAAAAATCCTCTTCAGATTACAATGACTTGCTTGTGTGTGTGTGTGTGTGTGTGTGTGTGTGTGTGTGTGTGTGTGTGTGTGTGTGTGTGTGTGTGTGTGTGT